>JAAMPC010000025.1:0-182892 GCA_016771965.1 Brassica carinata
AAGTTCACATTTTCTTTTATAGTTATAATTTCAGCCATGATTAAAAACTATTTTCTAAAGAAGAACAATTTATATCTAATGTTAGTACGTAGGAATATTTTTGCTCGGATGCGGGGATTTAAGTATGGTATCAGTTACACGTTGGTTAATCTGAACAGATGGAAAATCAAAATGGTTATATATGGGCCAAAATCAGTTAGGGCCACTTGACAGTAGTGTTCTATTATACAAACTCCTTATTTTGAAATCTGCTGGTCTCAAAGGAGTAAGAGAAAATTGTTAAAACGGAGAGAAAATAGAGTCTGTTATTAGTTTCTACATGCAGGGTATTACAAAATGTCATTTTTTCATTTTAACATAAAATAATAATAATGAAGCCTTTTCTCAAAAGAAAAAACATAAAATAATAATGTCATAATCCATATATCCCCTAAAGAAATAAAGTCTAGATAAAAAAGTAGCTGAGGAGTTGAAAGATAGCTTCCTCTTGAGTTGGAAGAAACGTATATATAATGAATTCTATGAAAATAAGGAATATATATATACTTATATAGTATTTTGAAAAGATGGTTTGTTTTAAAGGAACCTAATAATAAGCTTAGTTTTAGTGCTTTAGAAATATAAATCCTTTTAGATTAAGCACAGAAAATAAATAAAAATAGTCTTGTCCTCAGTTGTATATGTATATAGGCGTGTGCACCTGTACCAGATTTTATGGCCTAAAGCTTTATAAATACAGTCCTACACACAAAGAACAACCTTACTTCTTATTATCGCCCTCGATCTCTCTCTCTCTCAGCACACACATACAAAAACACAAGCTTTAAATATCTTTAATTATGATGGCTGAAAGAGAGAAGAGAAGAGGACTTAGCAAATCTTGTGCCCTTCTCATAGTGATTGCTGGAATAGAGATATGCATTCAAAGGAGTTGCATCAAACTTAGTAACATATTTAACTGATGTGGTAAAGATGAGCAATTCAAGAGCAGCAACAACTGTTAACACCTGGAGTGGCTTTACTTTCATGTTGCCCCTCTTCTCTGCTCCTTTCGCTGATTCTTATTGGGACAGATTCTTCACCATCCTAGCTTCTTCTTCTCTCTACTTTGTGGTAAGTATCACTATACCAGCCTTCTATTAGAATCAACAGTCAGAAAGAGTCAATTCAAGAAATATTTTCTTTATATATTATACATATTGAAAAATATTCATATGATCTCTTAATCAAATGGTCCCTTTTCTTTTGCTTTCAAAACATCTTCTCTTATTTTCTCTATTTATCGGCCAAAACAATATTATGCATTGTTAATACGATTTTCTTGAATTTGTTTGTTTATGATGTGTGAACGATCATGTGACCCTCTCTCTACGCATTTTTATGAGGTTCTTTTGTTTGACAACTGGAACCTTTAAGAATCAATACGAAACGGTTCTTGAGATTTTACTTGCCTTTTGATGTGGTTAGGTACTAAGCATGTGAACATTTCGATGGATTTTCCTAGGAAATACCTTTTCACTAAATGTTTTATAACTAATCTTTCTTTTTAGAGTACGGGACGTTAATGGAATTAAGCACATATTGCTGGTAGAGTTTGGATCTATAATGTGATTTTGGGATCTTATCAGGAATAGTTAAGCCTAGTGTACACTCAACTATGATAATGGGACTCGAATCATCTCTCACTGATCTTGACTATATATATTCCATTACTAGATCTTACACTACTGTTTTTAGGATGACCAGAAAGAATTAAAAAAAAAAGTAAATCCATTATTATAAGCTATTTTCTTCGTAAAAATACTGTATTTTTAAAAGCTGAACTTATATTTTACGAACTTGGACATCATTTTATCCAGAAGTTAATTGAAGTTTGTTTTTGCTGCGAGCATATAATTTTAAACTATAATTTAAAGATAAAGTATTTGTGACTATTATTATTTTGAAATCATATATTACAGATTCTTATGTAAGTTACTAATGTTTGGCATTTTGTTGGGTATGTTTAAAAAGGACTAGTGGGATTGACATATACGGCATTTGATGGGTCACGTTCCACTACAAAACCATTTCTCTTTACTTCCTCTACACTTCACTAAGCCTCGTCGCTCTGGGCTTAGGCGTATTAAACCCATCTCTTCAAGCATTTGGTGCTGACCAGCTTGACCACGACCTTGACCACCCACCACGGACATCCCCACAAGTCGAACCGAAGTCTCAGTTTTCCAATGGTGGTACTTTTGTGTCCGCCGGTAGTCTTCTAGGAGTCACCACCCATGGCTTATATCCAAGATACATTTGGTCTCTCGGTTTTGCAATCCCAACCTTCCATGTTTTGTTGATCTTCTTGTTCCTATGTGGCTCGGGGTTTATGTGCGATGCTGATCGGGTCTAGACCTGCTAAACCATTTCAAAGGATCTTAGAGTTTCTAGCAGTCTCGAAGAAGTAAGATCACTTTGAAAGTAACCATGACTTGAATGCCATGGAGCTAGAGTAAGTCATAAAATTTGTTTTATTCTCCGCTTATGTTTAGTACTTTTCGGTTTACTCGCTGGTTTTGAGTTAGCTCCGGTTTTCTAGGATTTTAAGGATAGATTTTCAATAGTATTGATTCAATACTTTTGGCAAATATGTAAATTGAATATATATTTAATTGGGTTTTAAGTTTTACTCGGTTGATTTTTCCGTACAATTGGATTTTTAATGGTTTGTTTGTATACATATCTTCTTCGGTTTATTTTCTTTTTGGTTTGGTTTATGAATTGGTTAACACCCCCAATTAATCCATGCTCTTGGTTTGTTGTGTTATATATACAGGCTGCAAGAGAAGCCCTATGCAACTGTAGCAACACTGGATCCAGTACTACAAGCAAGACCTCAGCTGATGAAAAAGCTGCGAGAGCAATTTCTTAGGCCTCGAAACCGTGAAGCTATTGCTTCGTCTCTACCAATATGGACGATGCTTCTAACGTTTGCAGTCATATTCCAACAACCAGCAACATTTTTCACAAAGCAAGGCATGGCTATGAAGAGAAACATCGGACCAAACTTCAAAATCCCACCCGCGACGCTACAAAGCACAATCACTTTGTCTATAATCCTTCTCATGCCGTTATACGACAAAGTTTTGATCCCTATGGCCAAGAAGATAACAAAAACGAAAAGGGTATCCCTGTCATGGAGAGAATGGGAATAGGTATGTTCCTATCCATCGTTGCCATTGTTATCGCAGCATTAGTCGAAAGAAAAGACTAAAGATAAGCCAAAAGATGAAGACATCACCAAACTTTTCGGACCCGTTGAGCATATTTTTGGCTTTGCCTCAGTACATTTTACTAGGAGTCTCGGACATTTTCACGGTCGTTGGCATGCAGGAGTTCTTCTACAGCGAGGTTCCTGTTAGGATGAGAACGATGGGGTTTGCTTTGTACACGAGTGTTTTTGTGGGGAGTTTTGTGAGCGCTGCGTTGATATCGGCCATTGAGAGTTACACGAGTTCAAGAGGTAGGAAACATAACTGGTTTGCAGACGATATGTCGGAAGCTAGACTTGATAACTATTATTGGCTTTTGGCTATTACAAGTGCTATTAGCTTTTGATGTATACTGTTATTTGTAAGCATTTCAAGAGTAGTAGTAGTAGTGGTAATGATCAATGTGATGAAAACTGTTTATAAACTAATATTAATTTTTATTCTTATTAGGTTGGTTATATGTTTTTTATTTTTAGACTTGTTGCTTTACGGACCTTTAAAACAAATACATGAAGACTTGTAGAAATAACTATAAAGTGAGTGACAATTAGTATTTGGACCTTAATGAGTTTTAAACGAATATATGTATTTCTCATAAGAAGACAATAGCATTGGCCTGTTGACATTGAGCATGTACGCTATTTTCATAAGACAAGAGGAGTGATCATGTGGAGATGTTGTTGCCGCATTTGTATCTGTTTGGATTGTCTCTTGTACCTCATGGTGTGGCTGTGTTTGTTTCTATTTTATTTGATGGGTAATGTGTAAACAAAAATCATTGTTAGTTGTATTTATCAGAGTTTGTAACTTACTATGCTTTTTTGTTTAGTTAATTTCACTGATTTTGGTTGTCGTCTTCTTCTTCTTCTTAAGCATCTGCGAAAGTAAGTTTGTAAATTGTTAAATTGTTGGCCGTGTAGTTTGTATTTGTTTAGCTGGCTCAATGTATGTGTCGTTCAATTTTAGTTGAGTTGATTGGTTTGGTATATTTGTTTTCAAGTTTATTTGTAAGATTAAACAAAAATAGAGGTGATCATTAATGATTCGTCTTTGTTGGGATTCTAGTTTTTGGTGTTTTGATTGTTTGGGTTATTGTGGTTTCTTTTAAATCTGTAAAATAAAGATTTGTGTAAAATTAAATTGATAAGTAAGAGATATAAATAGGCGACCACAAATTTTGGGCAAGAAATATTTTTGATTCTTGATGTTAGCACAATATAGACAGTAATATAAAGGGAATTATGTGTTGATTGTTTCTTACAGATCAATGAGGAGACGGATAACGACTCGGGTTTTTTCTTTGGTGAGGTCAGAGCCCTGGACAGAACATATTTGCCCAACCACATTTGCGAGTTTAAATATCAGTTATGATATCGAAACATAATATAAACTCAGATACAATATGATAATATACCTGAGAATTCTAGGTTTGTGTTCGCAATCACTTGGAGATTGTCGAACAGTCTAATCTTGACTGGAGATTGATCTCAGGAGCACCCGTGATGACTTCATCAATAATGGTTAGTGAGATGAAACGAATGAGGAATGAATGATCAGTTATCTTGTACATGCTTGAGCACCTAACCTCAAAACGATCGACTTTTACAATGGAATCTACTTTCAAAGATGGCATGTAATGATTAGCACGTCCGACGGGAGTAAACCCATGAATCACAAAATCTGAAAATAATATTATTCAACAAAGAATCATGAAATCAATTAAAACAATTATGTTAAATAAGTGTGATAGATCGAAGATTAACTTACCTTTTCATCAAGGAAGAGAACCGTGATTCCCACAAACTCCCTGTCTTTCTTGAAGTTCAGGGAATCTCAGAAGCGGAGGAAGCCAAAGGCTATGCTCTGACTACTACGACCAAGATGGAGAGACTCGAAGGTTGAGTGACGGACACCGGTTTGAAGAACTGGAGAGGCAGAGAGAAACATTTTCTAGAAGATGGTTAAAGTTAAGAGGAATTAATGAGTTTTTTGGAGATGCAGATTTGGGTTCATCAAAGATGATAATCCTATATATATAGGGTTTACAGAGGGACTACAAATCAGGAACATTTATTATCAAGCGATTTAAGATGGGGACATGAAGAGTTCACCGGTGAAAAAATAGATTACTGAACGGACACCTGCAGTAACTCGTAACTTCGAAATTGTTTGAGACAATGATGAAAAGAACTCAAACTCATGTTAAACGACAACAATTTACAATATGAGAAAACTATAATTGTTGCAAACTTGAGTTTTTTTTCATATAACGTGATGATCCCATTTAAAAATGAAACTCATAATACACTTGTAGGTCCGACCCTCAGAGGAAGCCGAAGAAGCAAGGGCTTTCGACCTTCATAAATATATATTAGGTTCGGCCATTAATATACAAAGTATCATTTAGCTTAGTGGTATAAATCTTGGTGTTTATATCTCAATAACCCGGATTCGAGCCATGGGTTTGACATTTTTTAAAAGTGAGGCCCACAAAATGCTGACGTGGCGCGCTGAGGAGTGAGCAAAAACTCAATTATTATAATATAGATTTTTCTTTTAGAGTATGGGACGTTAATGGAATTAAGCACATATTTCCGGTAGAGATTGGTTCCATAATGTAATTTTGGGATCTTATAAAAAATAGTTAAGCCTATAGTGTATACTCAACTACGATAATGGAACTCGAATCATTCCTCACTGATATTTTACTATATATATTCCACTACTAGATCTTACACTACTGTTTTTAGGATGGACAAAAATATAAAATAAAATAAATTCAATATTTATGGGTAGACTAAAGCTCAAAAGCTGTCTAGTAGGGTGGGAAGTTTTTTTTTTATCATGGTTCGTAACCCCTGTTTGAAACTATGCTAGGCGCTAGTCGGACGGCGATTTCGGATTTAGCGAGTTACTAAAAAGCGAGAGATGTCGAGTATCTGTGAGGATTAGTTTAGTTATTATTTTATTTTATTATATTATTTAAATTAAATATATAATATAAATATGTTAGAAAGTAATAGTTTTTGTATGTTATTATTTAAATTTAAATTTATTGGTTTTAAAAAGTTAATTGTTAGCAAACATGAATATCATATAATTGGAACAGAAATTAATCGGTAATTATTCGTATATATATTAACATATGAGTACCGAAGCAAAGTCTTCGTTCGTCTCCCAGTGGTAGAGACATTTGGTAATGCGGCCAACAACCTGGGTTCGATACATGTATGTGCTACTTATTTATTTTTGTATTATTACTTATTCTATATATAGAGTATACATACTGGTTTCCTTGACTTCTTAGAGGTTCCCAACGTCCATAAGGTCCTCCACAACTCATTTCTTGCCTTGCAAGTCAGGTTAGGTCAAGTGGTAGCTTGTGGAGCAAGTCTGTACAAAACAGAATCAAATTGGCTTCTCTTGATGAAATTATCCTTGGATCATCAACCAGCTTCTTCTTCTGGTCATTCCTTTATTTATTTCAATACTCCCCTCAAGCTTGACCACAGGAGATCCTTGGAAAAGCTTGGGCCGAAAACACTTGCCTCATTAAAACCTAAGTGTGGAAAACTTCATGGGATAAAACCATCACTTAGGGAAAAGAGTGCAATTACCCTCAGCCTAGGGATTGGCCAGTGAGTCTAAGGAGTTTAAGATGATTCTGAAGGACTCCTTAGACTATGGATCATGGCCTTACTTCAACGGCAACCAGGCACCAATGCCTTCCTTGCTTCACACTCATCACACCTTTGAGCTTCTTCTTGTGGTCGAGCTTGTCTCCCCTTTCTTCGGCTTCTTGCCTTCATCATGGGTTGAGTCCAAGCCTGCCTTGTTCATAAGCTCAATAGGTACCTGATTCAAACAATGCACAAACACATGCATCAATTCTCAAGGGGTAAACCTATTTATTCATAAGAATCGATTATAGATTTAGGTACTTCCCTTGCAAAAGTTTCTGAAGAATGGACACTTGGCTCTCATATTTAAAACCCTCCTCAAGCTTGACCTGAGAATGAGAGTATGTGGTCAAGCTTGGAAGATGAGAGCCAATGATGATCCCCATGCCTTGAGACAACAGCCCTCTTAACTTGAAGCTTCATCAACCAGGTACAAGCACACATGCTCGGGTTGATTCATAGCTTTCCCACTGAAGGTAACTGTTCTAACTCCTTTTTAGAAGCTGATCCATAGCTTCCCAACCAGAAGGTAACTGTTCTAACTCCATGCCTTGGGCTGATTCATAGCTTTCCACTCAGCTTGACTCTCCACCGATCTTGTCAAGTAGTCTCTGGTGGCCATCTGTTCTAACACCAAGTTGTTGTTGTCCTTGTTGAATTCTTCTTGAAATGGATTCTAGAGAGACCATGGAAGCTCATTTACAGCCCCTCAAGCTTGACTCGAGTCAGGGAGGAGACAAGCTTGATATGAGATTTTAAGCCACCGGTCTACTCACAACTATTTCTCCATGGTCGGAATATGCATCTTGTGCAGGCTCAAACATGGGAAATCTGTCAAACCAACACTAAGATAAGCATCAGTAGACAACAAGAGACCGAACATTGGTTTTCACCAAGTCGATCATTAAAACACAATTTAAATAAGCACATCAGCAATGGACGGATATCCGTAAGATTCTATCCTAGCAACACTCTCGGATCCTAATCATCAAGACTAAGCATTCAGCAACAAGAGAATTAAGTAACCAGAGTAAAAGTAACCAGAGAATAATTAGAGAGTAGAGAATCATGTAACCGAGTATTAGTAACGAGTATGGGAGAATGATGGAGAATACATAACCCGAGAATCGAGAATAGAGAATATAAAATTGCTCAAGAGTTCTAATGGACGAGTTTTGCTCTGTTTTCTTGAGTTTTCTTGAAGCATTAACAGCCGAGGAGCATCAATACTCATCAAGAGTTTGGTGCTTTAGCAACTGAAACACAATGGACCATTGGACAATTACTTTATCCAATGATCTTAGACATGTGCCAATGGAATAACTCATGAACTGATGTTTTCCGGGCTTGCAACAAAAGAACCATCGAATAACACATGAACAAGTGTTTTATGTGGCTTAGACAACAATGAATCCAATGGATCAAAACAGTTTGTCCACTGGTCAAAGAGATGCTTCGTTAAGAGAAAGCTATTATCCAATGGATAAAACATAATGGTGAAGCATTTTTAAAATCATTCTCTTCCTCAAGCTTGATTCATGATACTAACAAGTACTAAACAAGCTAACACTATATCGAGTGGGAGAGAAAGGATTTATTCAAAAGTCGAGAGAAAATAGGTGAGTTTAATCCCAAAGAAGAGCAACCAGGCTCGATACCATGTTGGAATTCATGAGTGTTTGTCTCATGTCAAGAGAGTATTCAGTTAGCTTGTAACTGAATCCCTTCAACCATACAACAGAACTCACCATTAAAAGGAAGAGACAACCAACCGGTGGTTGAATCCTCTCACACGACCTATACTACAACCAAGATCCTAGAGAGTAAACCGGTTATAGAAAGCTGAAAATATCTAGTTTGAATCTATCATTCAGTAGTAACACAACACTTTGAGTTTGTGTACCTAAGATGAAGAGGATTTAGAATCGATAAGCTAGAGCTTAAGAGAAGATAAAGAAGAGTTTAGAGTGAGTTTTACAAGTATTAGGCTGCCTTAAGGAAAGAGAGTTAAGGCAGCCTCTAAACCATAACTCTAAACTCATTACATTGTGAATATTGTTTAGACACAAGCAAGGGAGAGAGCCACGAAATTAGGCTGAAAGAACTTGTATTGATCTTGGATAAATGTTACAAGTGATGGAGAAGCCTTTAAATAGGCAATACACATGATTAAACAATTACTAAACAAAGGAAACATAAACAAATAATTCTGTAGGGAATGAGATGAATCAAAGGGGATACAGCCAAGGTCCGGACGCGAGAAAGAGTAGAAAGGGACGAGGAGGTGAGGCACATCCTTCCTTGGTGATAGTGGCTCTACACAACTCCTTATGCACCCATGTGACTTCTTTTGCTTAATTCAAACCGGATCCTTTATTTTGAATTCAAACTGGTTTCCTTGACTTCTTAGAGGTTCCCAACGTCCATAAGGTCCTCCACAACTCATTTCTTGCCTTGCAAGTCAGGTTAGGTCAAGTGGTAGCTTGTGGAGCAAGTCTGTACAAAACAGAACCAAATTGGCTTCTCTTGATGAACTTATCCTTGGATCATCAACCAGTTTCTTCTTCTGGTCATTCCTTTATTTATTTCAATATTATTATGCTATTCCTATTAAAAAATGACAAACGATTATACAAGTGGCAATTATATGCATATTAAAAACCTTTGTAAAATTTTGTATAGTTGTTAATAAATCACCTTTTAGGAATTTGAAAATCCCGACTTTTAGAATCATATTAGTGAACAGTATTCAAACCTTTTAACGTTACTATTTTCATTTTGTTTTGTAAGTGCTAAACATTTAACATACAATATTATTTGGCTGCTTATTCTTCTCTCGTTGACTATGAACTTTTCTCTGTAATCAAGAAAACGTGCATGATCAGTGTATAGAGGTGGGCACGGATCGAATATTATCGTATTTTCAGTATTTGTGATTTGCTTCGGACTTCACGGATATCAAATTTTCCGATTTGTTTTGCTTCGAAAAAATACGGATATTCGGTTTTACGGATATTCGGAAAATTTATGGATATTTGCGAATATTCACGGATACTTACGAATACCTTTTCCACTATGTTTAATACAAGTAAATCTGAATATATTATACAAATTTGTTCTTATAAAAGATAAATTAAAACATTAATGAAACTATTTATTTATAAATTCTTAAAAATTCATAAAAATTCTTATAAATTAAATATTTTAAGAAGAATTGTAGTTTTTTATAAAGATCTTATAATTATTTTCTCCATATTACATTTTATAAGTAATTTTATAAATAAAATTATATAAGATTATACATTAAAAACTCTATTTAACTATAGATATATAACTATTTATATAAAAGTCGGAGCGGATCGGATATTTGTCTCTAACTTTTTTAGTATTTGTGATTTGCTTCGTTTTTAACGGATATTGATTTTTAATATTTGCTTTGCTTGGAAGACTTACGGATATTCGGATTTTTCGGATCGAATCGAAAAGAATAACGAATCAAATCGAATTTAACGAATAAAATGCCCAGCCCTATCAGTGTATATGGTTTCTTAGGGACTAAATGGCTTTTTATCTCGAAATACTAATTATCTTCAACTAAACATCTCAGAAACCAATACGATTAAGTGTCAACAATAACCACCATGAAAAGGCCAAGGGTTGAAAAGTTCAGGAGCTCACAAGAAACCAACGATGGAGCTATCAAAGTAAGATACACAGATCCTATTCCTGCTGAGCTTCTGTTCATTATTTTCTTAAGATTGCCAGCCAAAACCCTATTGAGATGTGTCTGCGTATCGAAGCTTTGGGCCTCCACAATCCGCAGCCAAGATTTCATCATATCTTTTCAGTCTCAGTCACGCATCCTCTTCTTTGTAAGGGATTATCACCAAACAAGATTCGAGAACTGGTTCTTCTTGTCAAGCCAACAAGGAACATCATCTTTTCTCTCACGTACCACAAGTCACGTCTCTGACTCCAGATCTAGATGCCGTCAGCCTCAAGAAGTCAACGGCTTGATATGCTGTGGATACGGTACGAGTCCAGTGATCTATAATCCCACCTCAGGAAAATCACTAACCTTACCAAGAATCTATGTCGGCCACAACGTTGGACCATACGTGGAAAACATTCTTGGATACGATCAAATCAACGAGGAGTACAAGGTGTTGTCCATGACTCCATTACCTGGAGGTAACCGTAGTGGTGAGAGCGTAATACCATATAAGGAACACAAAGTGTTCACGTTGGGATCTCAAGGATTATGGAGAACGGTCGAGTGCAACACGATTCATTGTCCTGGAACCATAAGCGTATGTATCAACGGGGTTGTGTATTACGGTGCTTACCTAGGAGATCATATGAAGCAACTTAGCTTAGTGAGATTTGACGTGAGGACTGAACAGTTTGGTTTTACAAATATGCCAGAGTCTGTCCAAACACTAAGTTATTACTCATCAACTCTAATGAACTACCATGGGAAAATAGCGTTAGCGTATTCAACTGGTTACGATACGTATGAGTTGTGGGTTTTGGAAGATGCTAAGGAGCATGAATGGTCTAAGGTGTGTTTTTCTACAAGGTCATGGACACAACCTTGTATTAAATTTAACGTTGAGGGCATAACTAGAATGGGTGAGATTATTTTGACGCCCAGGTATGGGGTTGAGTTCTATGCTGTCTATTACAATTTAGCGACGAAACAATTTAGAAAGATTGTTATTGAAGGATATAAAAGTCCAGGTGGAGTAGTTGTTTCATGGGAGTATGTTGAAAAAACTAGTTCCATGCTTTTGTAAAGAAAGTGATGTGTAGTAGTGTCACATTAATTTCCACTTTTGTAATTTGGCACATTGTCATATCTCTATAATATTATTTGAGAAGTCAGTTTCTGCGTGGTGATTCCGCGTTAAGTCTGCGATGGTTGGTTCACGTAGATCACTTTTAATGAATAAAAAATATTATATATAATTGGCACTAATAATATATTTCCTTTTTTCATAATAAGATTTTAGTTAATTTTTTAATTTAATTTTCAGTTTTGAAAACACAAATAAATAAAAAAAAAATATTTATAAAATATTAACATATAATATTGTAATAAAAGCAAACTTTAATTATTTTTAAAATGTTTTTTTTCTAAAACAATATAATCAAAAACCACAAATAAAATGGGAAAATATATAAACTTTTTATTATATATGTATATATAACGTAGCTTCACAAAAAATTGAGAAAATTTTTCTTTTTGAAATATTCTTCGAAAAATAATAATATATTTAATTTAAATATAATAACTTTAATATATTTTACTGTTATTTCCTTATTTATTAAAACTTTAATAGGATTTTTAACTTAAATTTCTTTTTAAGAAAACACATAAATAATAAAAGGTAAACATATATATATATAGATATGTATTCTATATATAAAAAAAGTTTTTATTATTTTATTTTTTATTAATATAAAAACGAAAAAAAAATATATATATATATAAACTTTAAGATATACTTTAAAAAATAAATTGAAAAAATGAAATAATATAGATATCATTATTCAATAATAATTTTATTATAATTATATTTTATCAAATGATTAAAAATAATTTTAAACAACATAAACTGATTATTTAATATCATTTTCACAAAAAATAGATTTTGTGTTTTTGTAAAACCAGATAAAATAGTATTTTTACGATGAATATTAGTTTGACTAAATAATTAATTTTTATAACAAAAATTTATCATATACTATCATTTTTATTTTTTATTTTATAATTATTAACTGAAAACTGAATAAACAATTCAAACAATGTTAGAATGAAAATTAAACTTATTAATATTGTTTGATCTGAACTGAATATAAGCAAATTGATGGGGATAAAAATTATGAGTTTTTGGTGTAACGATCTTACGTATTTCTCAACACTTCAATTTTTTAATTTTATCAAAAACAACATATATCAAATTATACACAGTCTTACAAAATATATTATTCAATCCAAGAAAAATATAAGTAACAAGGTTATTCCTATTTTAGTCTAATTTAATAAAATCTTTTGATTTATTTCAAAAAAATACAACCTAATATACAAAAATATGAATTACCAAACTAATCAAAATACGAAGTATCAAATCAAACAATTGTTAATTATTTTATATATTCATAAATGTGCATGAATTTTCAAAATATTACAAGTTATGTGTATTCATGCAACTTTGATTTAATATATTTTTTCCTATTTTTCCTGAAACAACATATATCAGATATACAAAATTTACAGATATATGTGTAAATATAAGAGGATGAACTGAAAATTGATTAAAAATAGGGGATGAACGGAACTACTTGAAGTTAAGAAAAAAAAATTCAACTTTAACATAATTAAGAAAATAAACAAGAATTGTTGCTCAATTTAAAAGAATAAAAGTAACTCAAAATACCAAAATATATATTTGAGTTAATATGACATATTATATTTAGAAATCACCTATCTAAATAAGATGGTAACATAATTATACTTAATACAATTTTTTATTTATTTATCATACATATAAATTACAAAATAATATAATACTTGTAAATAGACAAAATAAATTATTTAATAATTCTTATAATTTAATTATTTCATAAATATTTATACCCGTGCATGAGCACGGGAAAATCACCTAGTATTGTAATAAAAATTGAACATTAATGTGTTTCTTTAATCACAAAATGGAGGGGACAGATGATTCAATTAGACAAGAACTTCATCTTGGTCTTCAAAGCTCAGGTTCAAGGTTTGTAACTTAAAGCCAGCTCCTTGTATAGTTTCCACCAAGCTTGACGCCACTCCTGTTGCTTGAACCGTTGTTTGCTTTGAAAGCTTCACGCACATACACACATTAAGGATAACACAAGTCAGATTCAATAGGCTGATCCAAATCATACACACATATACAAAAGTCAATGAATGTATCAAGAGAAGGTTGGATGTAAACATTACCTCAACAACGGCAACCCCTTCAGAAACTTGAACCTTTAAGTTGGAAACTCCATCGATGTCCTGAAAGAACAAATAAGATTTGCTATGTTGGATTTTTATTCATTGTTGTTGAAAGCTAAACTTTGAGATTGGATTGAATCCAAACCAAGTAACAAACAAAAGGGTTGTATACAATCCAAAAAGAAACAGATAACATTCACAAAAACATATTTGTGAGACCTTTAGGGCGAAGTATTATTACCTGTAAGGCCTTTGTCACATTAGGAATAGCTGCTTCATTCAAAGTTCCATCAGCCTTCAAAATATCCAGCAAATAGCAAATATACATGATGATGTTCAAGACAATTCAAATATTATTGTGCAATTATGTTCAGTTCTAAGACCTGATAGAACCATGAATCAGTCAAAGCTAGACTACTGTATCCAATACCAATGGATTATTAGAGTTTGCTAAACAGAAAAAAAAAAAAAAAAAAACTCATTCTCAAAAACTTGTGTATATAGATAGATACAATGTGCCTAGTTACATACAAAGCATTATAGCTTATCTACTCACTAACTGCGACTTGTAACCGTACATTCACATAAGAGCGAGAGAGTGAAGTACACACCTGAAAAAACATGGTGAGCATGTCTGAAGGAGAGACAGGGACAGAGACAGTCTCTTGCTGCTGCTGTTGTTCATCTGCAACTGCGACGCCTTCTCCTCCTCCTTCGCCAACGGACGAAAGCTTCCTCAACCCAAGGCGGCGGTTCTGTTTCGTGAAGCTGCAAGCTCTGCTGTACTTCCCGATGGGTTTGGATCGAAAGGTGAGGTTTTTGGATAGAGGAAGGAGATGGGTCGAAGAAAGGTTAGGGCTTTTGATCGCTGAGAACGAGTGGAAAGTAGAAGAAGCTGCAATCGACGCCATTTTCGCTACTTACCCCTTCCCAATCTTCACTTCACTCCACTCGATAAGGTTTGTGAGTAAATAGATAATGTATCTTCAATGTTTTTCTAATATACATAGAAATCTTTAAAACAATTAAATTATTTTACTTCATTATTCCTTTTTCATTTAAAAGCGGTAGTGAGTAAAATAGCAAAAACTGAATAATAATAAGAATGATAAGAATAATAAGAAAAAAGGAATGAACAATATTGTAGTTAGATTTTTTCAACCAAAGTTTTTCTAATTTTTTACTTTCTTTTAAAGGTGAAACTGATTAAAAATTAAATAGACTTTCAAAACAAAACATTATAATTTTTTATTTGATATTTAATTTTTTGAAAATATTATTTATATTATGTTGACTTATCTGTTCTATGTACACAAAAAAGAATTGTTAATTTTAAATAGAAAATAAATATTAAATAAATATTTTATAGAAACTAAATGTTAAAATAATTTTAGTGAAAGTTCTAAATTGTTTTTTTTTAAATTTGGTTTCTCTACCATTTTTTAAAAAATTCTAAAGAGAATTAAGTTTTTTTAAAACTTATTTTGTAGAATCCAATGAAACTTGAATGATACAAATTGAGCTCATTTTGATTCACTATTTCCATTGCATTAGGCTTAAAAGTTAAAATCAATCAAAAAGATTCTTCCCTCGTACATAAGTTTTTGTTCATGAAAACCACCTCAGCTTTGGGAGAATTTATCGATCAAATGCCAAATTTTTTATTCGAAGTGAGAAAAAATATTACAAAAAAAATGAAAATGTGTAAAAAATAATTCTTCTTCGAATCTTTCTTCTAAAAAATGTCACGTCTTTCATCGGTGCACATCGCACGTTAGAATCCATACCAACGAAAGAAAAAACAAAACAGAGAAGCGCGTGGTTTTCACTTAATCAGCGGAGGCGGCGCGTAGCTATCGTTGTCGAAATCAACGGAGCATTTGGTGGAGACCGGCAGAGACGGCGAGGTGAACCTCATCGAGTAATCACGGTAAGGAAACTCGTCCTCGGAACGACCCGTCTGCTCACCGTCGTCGAAATTCAACGAGTAACTCCAAGAATCGTACCGGAAACCAACCTGATCCGGCCTGTTACCGCCGCCGTCTCCGGAGCCGCCGCAGCACTGACTCCGGCCGACGCGGCGGATGAACGTTTTCCACCTGGGACCAGCCAAGATCTCGGACCACTCCCTCACCTTGTTCCACCCGAGATCCACCAACGGTCGTCGGGCTCGAGTTTATCGATGGTTCTGATTCTTTGCCACAATACGGATCCTCCGTGACCGGACGGCTGAGATGATCCGAGACATGGGAGGAAGAAACAGCAACCTCGTTTCGCGAACATGGCTTCGTGCATGTCGTCGGTTGTGTCCATTTCAGAGATGGGAAAAGATTGAAGGCCCATTGGGTTGGAAACAGAGAGGGAGAGAGAGGAACAGAGGTATACAGAGTTTGGATTCGGTTCTTCGAATCCTCCTTTCCTCTGCTTCTCTGCAACCCTAACCCTAATTTTCCCCCTCCTGCAAGTTATCTCCTTATTACGAGTACATTTCTTAAGGCGAGAGGGATGGTAATAATAAATGGTAACTAAAACAATAGCTGGAATTGCGTTAATGCCAAGCTGGCTTTGAATATATGTCGTCATTTTCGATTTTCTACCATAAACCGAAATTGAACCGATCTATTTAAAAGAAAAAAAGAACTGATCTATTTTTTAATGCTTGTTAGATCTCATCAGTTTATGGTGCTGTAAACAGTTGTGGCCGGTAGGTTTTTCATGGATCTGATATGTTACTGACGTGACGACAGACAAGATCTGGTGTTCCTCCGTTCAATAAGCTCTCATGCCTTCCTCGCAGACGTGGGGAAGAATCTTCCCGAAATACTAGCCGGCCAAATGTTATTTTTAATGAACTTCTGCCACCGCCTAATGATAACACATTAATTACAAAAAAAAAATCATAATCTATATGTTCTGTAAGAACAATATTTTTCATTTGTTCGCATATATTAAAAACATACTAAAATATGTATTACTAATTTACTATTTTCTAGCATTATCAATTTTTAGTAAAGTTAAATTAATAGAATTTAATAAACTCAATTATTTTTGGCTAGAAAAAAATATAATCTACTACTATTAAACAATAAAACATTTTGTCCAAAATATCTTTACTTATATATTTCAAAGCACCTATCATCAGAATTGGTGTACTTACTATAGCAAAGTAACCAAACTAGTAAGTAAAGAAAGTAGGTTAAGACTCAAGACTAATAGACAGAAACCGATATATATATATTACACGCATTCTAGGTAAATTATGAAAATTTGAGTTTGTTATCAGTAAACATGAGAAGAGTATCCCATGTAATTAATTCTAGGCCGTAGATTTCGCTGATCGTTCAAGGCTTCGTTGAAATCGACGGCCTTGATCACCATGGCTTCTCTTCGACCGTCCTGCTCCTGAACTGCCCCAAACACAAACTCGTTCTCTCGGTTTTCTTCGAACTTCCCTGTATCGTTCACATTTCGTTTCTGCTGGTTTTGGTATTGGTCATAATCTTGGTAATAAGACCGGTTTTGCTTTGTTCCTTGTGCTCTAAGGTAGGGCTTATCCGGATTTGTAACTGATCCCGGTTCTAAACCCGGCGGTCCATCTTCGTCCGGTATAGCAAAGCTCTCTTGTACCGGCGGCCACTGGTTCGGTTGTTGCTGATGGTGGTACTGGAAGTCTTGGGTAGTAACATTCCTTGAACCGGACATCATCTCGGAAACGGAAGAACCGGTTTTCACCACAAGCTTCCCAAGCGAACCGAGAAATCCTTCTTCTTTTTCCGGTTCATGTTGAGGTGGGATTAATGGCTGCCGAACCGGTCTCGGATAACGTTGATATGCAGCCATTGTCATGTTCGGTTTAGCTACATGCCTCTTATTATCCTGAAATCAATTAAAAAGGGATCAGTGATGCTAATTGGTTCCGATTTAACCGAATCAAACCAAACTGTTCAACTTACATGAGGAAACGAAGAGAACAATGATCGTACTCTACGCACTAATAACGCAAACATATATCCAAAAAATGCAGCAGCAACAAGCAAAGCGGTTCCTGCATATACACAAACCCAAACAGCATCGTCTCAAGCAAAGCACAAAACAAAAACAAACCTAGCTTGTTTGAAAAGTTACCAAGATGAAGATCTGTTTCTGGTTCGTGATGAGAACAGTCGTGATCGTGAAGCTGAATCTCTCTAATCATTTGGTTTCCACGGTCAACGACTAAAAGAGAGCAGGTCGAAGAGACATAGATCAGATCAAAGTCACTGGAGAATCTCGTCATCTCCTCTTTAGTAGATCCGCCGCTCCGTCTTCCTCCAACGGCGATGGTTGAGACTCCTGAAATAAATAAAGCTATTTAATTAGCGTTTGTTATTGCGTTACATAAATTCAAACGGTTATTTGTAGTAGTTACCATCGTCACTGATCTTGCGTATGGCCATATTGTTAGTATCGGCGACGTAGATGTTTCCACTGTCGTCTATAGCTAATCCTCGAGGACGATTCATTTTAGCTTCTTTGAGCTTGCCGTCTACGTGTCCTGTGTAGCCTTCTTGTGAACCAGAGACTAGCTTTGGTTTGCCATCTTCAGTATCCAAATATTAACAAATCCGTTGTGAGGTCAGAAAGAACGCGGGAAGCAAAACCAAGAATCTCAATATATCTATCTGAATCTTAGAATCTATCTTAAAGCAAAAGTTTGGTGCTTTAATGTGAGGAAAGTTGGTTAACTTGAGGAATAAGAAACAGCAGAAAGAATAAACCTGAAAAACAGAGAAACAGAACATGGGTAAAAGCCAAATGTGTCGTGTTGTGGACTAAAGTAAAAAAGTTTTAATCTCTCAAAGAACTAAACTTTGGAATCTAAAATCTGATTAAACTCACTTCTTTACTGAATTTAAAAAAAAAAAAAAAGCAAAAGAAGATGAATCTCCATCTTGAAGCAAAGCATAATTGTACATAAATGATTCAACGTTTTGATGGGTCCTTATAGATTGTTAAAAAAAAAAAAGATTGTTAATAAACGATTGTATATGTGTCCAGCGAAATCGAACTTTGGAGTTCTTTTCAACAAATCTATTTCAAGAAGAAGATGAACTTACATCTTGAAAGAGGCATGGAAATTTTGTGGATGTTACTGTTCTCGGAATCCAAGACAATAAGCTCTTCTCCATTAGGGGAAACTTCAATCGCATAGGGCTCAATCCCAAGCTTACTTCCATCAAACACTGTCTCTATATTATATCCACTTTCATATTTCACCATTGAACGGCTAGAAATACCTGTCACATTTTCAAACCTTTTTCTTGTATTTTAATTCTATAATAAAGAATGAAACTTTGGCAACAAGATCATAATACAAGTGTGTAACATTTTTTTCTGGTTGTGGGTTGTCTTACCAGATTTTGTGGTGATTGTTGTTGTGGTTGTAGATGTATGAAGAGACCACAATAATTTCCACAGCATTGATGCTACATTTGTCACAAGTCCACTCACAATCTCTGTTCCCAAAACAAAGGAAAACAAGAACATCTTCAGACCATTTTTTTAAGGATGCTCTTTTGAAAAGAAAAATCAAATTAGGATAATCAAGAACTCACTAACAGGAGGCGGCTTAGCTGAAACTGAAGACAACCCACAAAAGAGACACAAGAAAATTAGAGACAGAACCACCCAGTTTCCATTTTTCCTCATCTTTTTGTTTTGTAAGGGAAACAGAGCAAGCGTTGCTTACAAGCTAGAGATGTACACAACTATGCACTTGTATATGTATTTGTGTCCCTATGCACTTGCATATATATGATCAGCTAAGCCGACAAAAGAGAAGATTTGCAGTTAAAGAAACATAAAGAGACAAGAATCATATGCTCTTGAGTCTTGTCTACTTATTGTTCAATCTTCTCTTTTGGATCTTTATCAGTAGGGACAAACTAATACAAAAATGAAAAAGCACATCTTACTTATGCCACAAGCAAACTCTAACATCTCTACACAAAAGTTACAACTTACCACCACTACAAAAACAAAAACCTGAGAAATTTATCTTACCTTTAATTTACAATATTCAACAAAAAGAAAACGTGCAAGTCACTCACACTATATAAACCATACCAACTTCTAAAGTAGAAGCATGGGAGTAGACAGACCATAACAAGGACCTCTCGAGTTTCTCCTTAGAAAATCATACCCAAAGTTAATAGCCATCTTCTTCATCACACTCGAACCCGACTTCGCTCTCACATACGAATGCCCCATTATAAACGCCATCCCCGCCTCACGCGCCTCCGTCAGCTCCGTCAACTCCTCCTCCGCTGATCTATCTATCCTCGAACTTTCCGGTAACACAAACCGCACCCTTTTCTTGACTCTTGGCGAAGGAACCTGTGCCTCTGCCGCCACCACTATCACCTCAGATTGTTCTTCTGCATCGTCTTCATAGATTTGAACACCTTCGAGATTAGAGGAGGAAGCTGCTACGACCGTAAGCCTCTCCGTCGTTCCCGTCTCGTTTTCTTGGTCCAAAGAGTCATCAAACGCTTTGTCCGAACGTATAAACTCTGCTATACTGCAGATGAGGTCTTGCTCAAACTCAACGTCATCTTTGTGCACGTCGCGGTATCCGTACCGGGCTATACACCGGTACAGCCGGTACTCCTTCGGTCCGACCCTTCCCACGAGAAACCGTTCTTCCGGTTTAACGTGCGGGACGGGTACAGACTTCACGCAGAGGAAGACAACGACCTGGTGGAACGCAGGAGGTTAGTAATGAAATGAGAGAAGATCGCTGGGATGCCTGAGACTAGCTCCGTGTTGATCACGCCGATGCCGCGGACACGGACGATTCCTAGGTTCGAAGAGCCGAAGAGCGTGAGGAGCCAGTTGATCGAGACTTTGTTCTGGACGTCGAACTCGTAACGCATGACGGTTCCGTAGTGCCAGACGTACATGATGAGGAGGAAGATGAAGGATAAGGCGAGAGGAACCCACGCGCCTTCTAGGAACTTGATGAGCGAAGCTGAGAAGTAGAGGGATTCTATTGTTCCGAAGAAGAAGATGAAGGCTAACGCGTAGAGTGAGCTTTTGCGCCAGCATAGGACTATTACAAGTGACATCAGACAAGTCGTTACTAGCATAACGGTAATAACCGCCAAACCTGCATTCATGTTACAGAGAAGAAAAAGATTCAGAACCTACTAAATAGTTGGGGAAAAAAACGTATTTTAACCTCTAGTTTTTGCGTTGTGCTTTTTCCTTTGTAAATAATAGATTTGTGCACATTTCATTATGAATTACAAATAAATTTAAATTAGCAATATGAATTTTACAAATTGTGTCAAAAACTACATTGATTATAACAAGAGTTAGTTAACCGTTAAATCGGCAGACTTGACATCCGTCTCAGCAAACACCACAACAAAAGTTAGTTGGATGTCGAGTCAGCCGAGTTAACGGTTGACTAACTTTAAGGTCAATACAGTTTTATATACTTTCTTGTAAAGTTCATATAGTTAATTTGAATTTATTTATAGTTCATGATGAAACATCTATTTTCCCGTTTGTTAGTTATGACTATGGTAGATGGATACTGTACCTGAGGCATTGCTTATGTGTTTGGTGTCGCGGAAACCTACAGTCACTGCCAAGCATAACAGCATGAGAGTCCAGTTGATCTCCGGGATATAAATCTGGCCGTGCATCTTCGAAGATGTGTGCACGATCTTGACTTTAGGGAAGCAACCTAGAGAAGTGCATTGCTTGATGATGGAGAATGTTCCCGTGATTATCGCCTGGCTTCCAACAACAGCAGCCAGAATAGCAATAGCCAAAACCGGCCATCTTATTTTCTCTGTACACAACAAACAAACAAAACTAGTGAAAACTATGCTATCATTTGCATGTTGACCGGTTAACAAGATGGTGAAGTGCATTTACCTGGTACTGAAACATAAAATCCAATCCGGTAATCGCTCTCAAGAACATGATGCCTAGACAGATAAGCAGCTTGACCCATGTATGCAAGGATTAAGGAAGGGTAAACAGCGAATGTGAAGGCAATCTGCAGCCAAGAAGACAAATACAAGTTTCAGTAAAGGCTAATAAGAGAACACACTTTACAAATAAAGTCATAAGTTTTACCTGTATTGACAACTGAGTGAAGTGTCCTAGATCAGCAAACATAGCTTCCGAGCCTGGATAACCACAAACAAAATAAGTTAAATGGGTTTGAAACTCATGAAAAGAAGAAAACGAAACTGTTCCATCTCTGTTTTTTTTTTTTAATTACCAGTTATGCAAAGAAGGATGCCACCGAGAGACATCCAGCCGCGTTTACCAGTTTTCTTGAGGAACTTGTAGATGTAATAAGGAGACAATGCTTTATAAACATGAGGGTTCCAATGGAAGATGTTGTATACACCAATGGTGCTTATGCAGAGAAGCCATGCGAGGACAATGGGAGCAAACAAAAAGCCTAAACGATGTGTTCCATAGTGTTGTAGCGAGAACAAGAGTATCAGTATGGCGCAGACCACTGGTACCTCCACATCTGCATAGCAGCATAGTGACTCAACTATTTACCGACTAAAGAGATAGAACTTATGCAGTCTTATCCAAACCAACAAACTTTTCTTTATTTGACCACTTGATGATCACTTTTCAGAATAAGCTTTATGACTTTTATATTCCTCTAAGCTTTATATCTTTGTTATTATAAATCAACTTTAACTCCTAAACAACAGTCATTATTATATGATTATATGATTATAAAAATTAAAAAGAATGCATCTGCATCAGCCTCACCTTCCACACCAAAAAAGATTAACTTATTCTAAACACAACCTAAATTGAGTTTTACCATCTTTAGCACTCCTACCTATCTAATCAAAGATAGTAGAGACTTGAGAGCTTACATTGATGTTGCTCTTTGGACATGGATAACTCTAATCCAGAAACTGCTGAGAAAACTGCAAAATTAATTTAAAAAAAAAAAAATCAGCATCTAAGATCTTGAAAAATCCACACAAAATTTAAAAAGAATTAATTTTTTTTCTTTTATTACCAGAGATTGCAGGTGTGAGAACACCATCACCAATGACCATACAAGTCCCAATCAAAGCAAGAACAAGCAACATGTTCTGCAGAAACTTATGCTTCTCAAGTGTGTTTTTCAAACTCCACCCCTTATCTTTTAAATTCCTCGGATTGTCCCCGGAAGTTTTCTTATACTCAGAAAGGTCCTCATCGGCGAGCTGGAAATTAGGCAACGAGCTGATTCTGGCATGGCGACAGAGCAGAGAGTAGAGAGCAAAGGTCCCACCTTCGCCATTATCGTCAGCACGAAGCACGATAAAGACGTACTTGACTAGCGGGATTAGAGTTAGTGTCCAGAAGATAAGAGACAGAACACCAAAGATCTCTTCGTTTGTCTCAGAGTGTTGGATGTCTTCAGCGAAAGTGCTCTTGTAGACATACAATGGTGAAGTCGCTAAATCTCCGTAGACCACACCTAAGCTCTGGTAAGCTAATGTCAGAACCGTCCACCAAGATTCTTTCTGCAGACAAACAGAATTAGCAACGAAAGGTTTGGTTTTGGAATCGGAATTGAAGTTCAGAGATTGACCTTAACTTGGTTCCTTGGGCTCAGACGCTCGAGATCCATGATGGGTTTTTTTTTGGTTCTTAGCTGATATGAATTTGAAGATGGGATTTGGTTCGTGGAAGACAAGAAAGATTGGGGGATAAACTCGATTGACGTTACACAAGTTTCTTTTTAGATTCTTTGGCTAATGTGATTTTTAATGCATTGAAAGCAGAAAGATTTGGCCAAAATCAAGAACCACAAGGGCGATGGAGGGAGAGAGAAGAGACATAACTACAAAACATATGAAAAGAATCATTATGTTAACTGCCACAAATACAACTACAAAATATCATACTCTTCAAGAAAAAAAAAGGTGGGGCCTTCTTTGTTATGGAAGAATGTGCAAATCTTATAGGTAGTAAATGGCTTTTGTATATGTATCATATAAAATTGTATTTTTATAACAATTTCATATATATGTCTATACAGTTTTTTTTTTCTTTGATCAAACGTCTATCCAGTATATGTATGTTTTTTTAATATATATATATATATATAAATCAATCCCGAAAAGGCTTCAAGGTTGAAATACAAACCGGACTCAACCAAAATGATCTAGATCAATATTTTACAAATCTAGTTTCGCATCACCACCTATCCGGCGCGTTCTACTAGACTGTTCGATAATCACTAGACTACCAATGACCGTTCTCTTCTATTGACGTTAACCCCGGGGAGGTGGGTTTTATCTCGTTGCCTCGGACGCTGGAGTCCCCGAAACATCGCCTGAAGTAGCTGGAATTGGTGATCTGGCCAAGTTTGCATTCTTTCTTGTCGTTTAAGCGCATGACAATCAAAGGAGAGACAGGACGAGAACAGCCATATCTGAGGAGAGCCGTCATACCCCACTGCACCCTGGCCTTTGACACCAAAGACGGACCTGAACTCGACACCAAACACTGCCTAGAAACTCTAACGACCTGCACTTAAGTTGTCAAGAACACTACCAATCACAACCAAATGATAAGCAACCGGCACTGGGATGTGCAAATGACTCAAAAGGGTTACCGCCACAATCGAGACTTAGTTGTTACGCCTTTTGACGATGTTTGAGAACCAAACAATCGAAAACCTGTGACTCACAATACACTCCACATGTGACAAGTAGAGAATTTGAATGAAGAACGCCCAAGAGTTGAGCCTCCATAATCAACGACCGTCGCCATTAAATGAAGGGACCAAGCAGTGACAACATCGGGTGTCTGAGATGAGAAGAGCAGCAGAGCTGCTACAAGAAAGCCATAGACGACTTCCCGACAACGAACTCCACAAACCCTAACGAACCGGAACGAGAATTGTGTACCAACCCTCCTGCGTACAACAGTCCACAGCTCGCCTCCGAGTCAACAGAACAACAGAGCTCACCTAGCTTAAGCAGAGAAGGAGCGCACCACCACGATGCCGTAGAGGTCCGAGAAACCAACCGCCGCTACCCACCGCCGCTCTTCGTAGCCACGTAACGCCGGAACCAACCATCGAGAAATGGTCCATTATCCCAGAGCGGGATAGCGAGACCAGCGGGAGATCAAAATTGAAAATCGATTCAACTCGCCCTAAAACCCCGCCACGAGAACCTGCAACTAACCATCTGAGAAACGGTCCATTATCCCCGAGACAGGATGACGAGACCAACGGGGAGATCCAAAAATTGAAAATCGATCTGAACCCTGGCCCTAAAATCCGATCTCCACCGACGAAACCACAACCAACCACCGTGTCTAGACTCCAGAACAAGTACATCACTGTCGATTTGAACCTCTTCACGAGTAGAGGACTTGACCGAAGAAGATCCCCGGAACCAGAAACCAGAACAAGACGATAGTGGAGGGAGGCGACAGAGGAGCAAAGCAAGACTGAGATGAGAGAAAGAGGGTGCCAGTAAAGGCACGCTGGCCACGCCTGGCCAGACACTTGAGCTATTTCTTTATGTTTGTGTCAACTTTAACATAAAACAGTTGTATGTAGAAAAATGTGAAGAATACCTATTTTAAACTGAACTTTAGGTTTTTATTGTGAACTGAATATAAATTCTAAAAAATTATATGAATTTTTAGGATTATATTTTTAAAATTATATTCACTTAGACTAACTGGCTAACTGTATATCTGATATATTTTTCATCGTCTAAAACAACATCATTTATCTAATTTACCCTAAATTAAAATTTAATTTTTGCGAGAATCGAGTCCATGTAAAAGAACTTAAATTAAAACACTTAAACCATTCAACCAAAAACAATTTATTCATATTAATAGTGTAAACATAAGATTTGTGTAATATAATAAATTTTTGAAAAAATTGTCTCTGATAACACTAAATCCAAACAAATAAACTCATTCAATATTAGCTTAAACCACTTGATTAACCAAACATTTTGATTGTAATAGAAAAGGAATTTTATTTTATCATATCGTTCCTATTAATTAAAATATTAGTATTTTCTTTTTCAAACACATTTTTTTGTTTTTTAAATAAATCTCTAAAATTTAGTTTTCAATTGAATAAAACAAAATTTGAACTTAATGTTATAAGTTTCAATAAAAGAGAATAATTTTGTCCCTGAAAATAGTATTTTAATTGGTAAAAACACATAAATATTCATCTTTTAGGAATAAAGTAAGTATCTGTTTAACTGGTTATACAAAGTTAACTAATCCAGAATTATTATTTTTGGTAATATTTCAATTTTCAAATGAAACGATGTACTATCACAGCTATTTCCTCTCTTTAATACTCCTATAGTTTCAGAATATAAATTGAAATGTTTTACAAAAAATAATAGTTATGTAGTTGTAGTGGAAACTGTGGATCAAAGTACCACAAATTTGCAAGTGACCCAGTAAAAAGGTCAGAGATTGGAAAATAGTATATGAGAGATAAAGAAATATTAATGAGAAATAAAGAATATTAATGGGGGATGGGTGGGGAATGAATAGATTGGTGTCTTCGTCACTTTTTATCTTTTTAAATTGTTAGTTTGATAGTACCAAGAGATTCTATTCTATTCTTGATTGTTTACATTAAGGGTATATTTTTTATGTGACCTGTTTGTTCATCCTCTACAACTCACAAATCCATGAATTATCACACATATCCCAAAACTATATACAAATGTTCAAATCAAAAATTTGATTTTATTTAAATTAAATATGCTTGGACACGTGTGTATGTAGATGCAGGGATTTTAGTGTGGCACCACCTTCAAGCCTTTCTTATCAAGACCTAACTCTTACCACTTTGAAAGCAACTTATCTTCTTTCTTTACATAATAATAATTGATAAACGAGTGTCCTAAAAACTTCACAAAAATACAACATACTTTTATATCAATAAAACAAAATATATATCACTCTTTTTCAATTAGGGTCCCAAATGATTAATATGTTCATGATCGCGATATTTCTTCTTCTCTTTCGTAAGCATTTATATAAACCAAACAAAAAGGAAAGTTGTTGCCTCCTAGAATGGGAAGTGGGAGCCTTTGCTATCTGAATAAATGTTCAAAATCAGTTTTTATTAATTTGTTTCATAAATACCAGCTACTTTATTGAAAAAAAGGAACAGGAAAATTAATTTTATTTTATTTATAGAATGGCGACTTTTGGTTTCCTTATCGTTTCAGCAATATGTAATTAATTCTTCATACGTAAAACTTTAAATGGTGTTTAAAGTTTTTCTTATGAAATATTAAGAAAATCTGAGTTTTTATCATTAGTATTAAATTCAACCAATTCAACCAATAAAAAAGATGTAGTATTTTGTAATTGGTCAAAATTTTAAATAACAATAAATTCTATCTAGATTTGTGAGAACATCACTTAAAATGGGACAAAATAAAAACCCTAAAACACCACTTAAAGTGGGACAGAGGGAGTATGTCATAAAATTTTTATTTGCATTGTCTGGATGGAAAATGCTATTATATACAAGTTGCCAATCTTGTTTCCCCTAATTATTCTATAGTAAGAAAGTATGTTTTTTCTATTGTAAGTAAGAACACACAAGATCAATAAGAATAACTCAATCCTTTATTATAGCTTAAGAAAACTTTCTCAAAAACTTAAGCTCTCACAAAGATCTCTCACAACTCATAAGTTCATGCCACAACTCAGCATCTTCTTATATAGATCTTATAAAACCCTAAATTCACATAATAAGTATATTTTCCTTTTCTCATAATCCTAACTCAAATAGGAAAAGTATTACTTAACCTCTAAGTTAACTTCAAGTTTACTTCCAATATTCTCCCCATTAAACTTGAAGTTATCTTTCTTCACTTCATGAACTCAATTAAATCTCTCATCTCCTTGAATTTGATCTTCCCAAGAGCTTTAGTTAGTATATCAGCCTTACGCTCGTTTCGGTACATGTTGAACTTCATTTGCTCGTTTTCGACACACTTCGGCGTATAAAATGATATCTCTTATGTATATGCTTGCTTCGTCCATGAAAAGCTGGGTTCTTTGTGAGTCTGATGGTGACTTGTTGTCAATGTATATAGTAGTCTTCACACATGATTGCTCGATTGATTTCTTCACGCAAGTCTTGTAGCAGTTACTGCTTTCTTTGCCGATTGGCTGCCATGAATTCTGCCTCACATGATGAGAGAGCTACGGTTCCTTGTTTTGAGAACACCACGATATTGGACAGCTATTGAGATAAAAGATATGGCTGTGGTGCTTCTTCCATCATCTTCATCAATATTATGCCCATCGCCAACATACCCAACCAAATCTTTCTTTCCGCCATACTTAAACGTAAGTCCATAATGAAAGCGCCCCTTCGGATACCTAAGCACTGTTTTATTGTTGCTGCGTGAAAGCTTTGGTTCGTGCATGTAACGACTCAATACTCCCACCTTGAATGATAAGTGCGGCGAATGTGTAGTAGGTATCGAAGACAACCTATCCGTCTTCTATACTCTGTTTCATCGACTCTCTTCTTCTTGTGCAAGTGAAAGCTTGGGGCTGAGTCCATGGGAATATGGACAGCATTACACTCGCTTCATACCTGATTCCTCCAATATCTTACGAGCATATCTATCTTGCAAAAGAGTTATTCCACCTTTGTATTGATGAACCTCGATGCCTAAGTAGTATGTGAGCGGACTAGATCGCTCATCTCGAAAATTGATGACATCTCATCTTTAAACTCTCTTATCATAGCACGGCTTGATCCCGTAACAAGTAGATCGTCTACATAGACTGCAACAAGCAACAATTGTTCCTTCTCGCTGCACAGGAAGGCTCCTTCGCATCTCTTGAATTTCAACTCACCAAGCACCTTGTTTAACTTCTCATTCCATGCTCTTGGAGCCTGCTTTAGACCGTCTGATGCTTTGTTCAACTTGTACACCTTACTTTCACTTCCTTTGATTACAAATCCCTCGGTGGCTGACATAAACATCCTCTTTTAACTCTCCGTTGAGGAAAGCGGTCTTGGCGTCTAAGTGGTGTATTTCCCAACCATGAGATGCGGCTAAAGCAACAAGAAATCTGATCGTTTCAATCCGAACTCTTGGAGCAAAGACTTCCTCAAAATCTATTCCATACCTTTGGATGTATCCTTTTGCAACAAGCCTAGACTTGTGCTTGTTTATGCTCCCATCCGAATTTCTCTTGATCTTGAAGATCCACTTAAGTCCTATTGCTTTAGCTCCATTTGGTAGATCCACTAGATCCACGTATTATTTTTACAATAGAAGAGATCTCATCTTCACGGGCATCCCTCCGGACCTTCTCTTTGATTGCTTCTTGAAATCATATGGTTCTTCGTTTATTAAAGAAGCAACCGCCTCCTTCGGCTTCAGCTAGGCACCGCGTAGTCATCAGGTAACTAGGTTTCTTGCTTACCCTCGTCGACCTTCTCACTACAACTTGTTCTCTTTCATCTTGGGCATCATCGACATGCGTGGCCGTGTGCTCTGTTTCTCCTTCGCAAGTTTCGGGGATGTCGTAACTCCTTGTTCGTTTCTTCTATATCATCATCACCTCTTATTCCCTCGATTTCCATGACTACCAAGCGTAATAGTGAATGTGCCTGGTTTCTCTTCTTGAGTTTCACACGTTTGACTCCATTGCCATGTTTTCTTCTCATCAAAACAACATCTCTACTTACTACCACTTTCCGATGAGAGGGATCATATAATCTATACGCTTCGATCCTGGTTCAGTTCCTAGATGTATTAGAGGTCTTGATCTATCGTCCAACTTCCTTGTCAAGTGAGCATCGATCTTGGCGTATCCGATGCAACCAAAGACGCGCAAGTGTGATATATTTGGTTTTCGTCCCTTCAAGACCTCATACGGCGTTTGTCCATCCAGAGCACGCGTTGAAACTCTGTTGATAAGGTATGTAGCATGCCTGACTGCCTCTCCCCAATAATGATTTGGCAAATACGCGTGCTTTAATAGGCTTCTCGTCATCTCCATGAGCGTGCGGTTCCTTCTCTCTACCACTCCGTTCTGCTGCGGAGTGTATGGAGCAGTCAAGTGTCTAACTATTCCAGCTTCCTCACAATAGTTGTTAAACTCTGTAGATGTAAACTCACCACCCTATCAGTTCTGAGACACTTGATTTTCATCTTTGTTTCGAGCTCAACAATGGCTTTAAACCTTCTGAATTTTTCAAAGGCCTCTCCTTTATCTTTCAAGAGTATGGACCACATGTATCTGGAATGATCATCAATGAGCACAAAAACATACTTGTTCTTAGCAGCTGTAGGTGGCAAATTGGTCCGCAAAGATCATCATGTATAAGATCCAATAGATTAGTTGCTCGATACGGTGTGGCTTGTGGAAACGATCTTCTAGCTTGCTTGCCAAGGAGGCATGTCGCACATGTATCTTTGTCGATTTGAATACTTGGTAATCCTAGAACAAGCTTCTTTCTGATTATTGTTTTCATTGATTCTGCTCCGATATGCCCGAGTCTTGCATGCCAAGTTGTAGCTTCATCTAAACTGATTGATTGTAAGCACTTTGTATCAACTATGCCCATAACCACCTTGTACAAACGATTTTTTGATCGTTTCGCATGGACAATTAGATTCCCGTCTTTGTCATGAAGTGTGAGATAATCTCCTCTCATTCTTATATCACAACTTGACTCAGTCGCTTGTCCGAGGCTTATGATATTACTTTTCAGATCAGGAATGAAATATACATCTTTCAAGGTCTTTTGATCACCATTCTTGCAGCTGAATAAGATTGAACCTTTGCCCTTTATGTCAATACGTGAATCATCTCCAAATCTCACTTTGCCTGTGATTGTTTCGTTGAGAAGGTTGAAGTAGTTTTGATTACCCGTCATATGATTGCTTGCACCATTGTCTAAGTACCAAACATTATCTCCATTCAAGTCGGGTTCAAAATCTTGTGGCTTGACATTCTTCTCGTTTAGATATACAATCTCATGCATCATTAACGCATCAGCTTAATGTGTGTCTTCCTCCTTCTTCTCATACGCTTCTTGTAGCTTCAATAACCGATCCAGACAGCTGGTTGCAAAGTGTCCATTCTTATCACATCGAAAACAGACTATTTTCGACATGTCTAGATCTCTATATGATCTACCACGTCCTCGTCCTCCTCTGTTGTTGTAGAAACGTCCTCCTCGACCTCTGTTTCTATTGTCTCCTTGGTACCCACAGTATTCATAATTAGACTGTGATTGCTGAGATTGTGGTGCATCCATGTTGGCATACATTAACTTGGTTTGATTGTCTTGAACATCTTCCTCTTTGCTCACTCGTTCTTCATATGCTTTTAGTCTTCCAATGATGTCCTCGAAACTGGTTGTCTTGAGGTCCAAGACTTGTTCAAGTGAAGCAACGATGTGGATATATTTTTTCCATGGGAGAGATGACAAGAATTTTTTAACCAGCTTGTGTTCTTCAATGTTTTCTCCCAACGAACTTGACTTTGATGCAATCTATGCGATCCTTCCCACAAAGCTATCAATTGTATCATTGTCTTTCATCTGTAAACGATCGAACTCAGACATTAGGGTTTGAATCCTTGCTTCTCTAACTCTGTCCGCTCCCATATGTCTTGTCTTGATCGCTTCCCACACCTTCTTTGCATCATCTAGGTCACCTACTTGTAGTATAAGAGCTTCAGGAATTGACTGCCAAATAAGAGCTATGGCCATATTATTTTTCTTCACGTCATCCGTCCCTTTTTCGATCACGTCCCATGCTTCATGTACTTTCAGTAGGGTTTTCATGCGAATAGCCCACACTGTGTAGTTTGTGGTATTCAGCATCAGACAACCTATTGAGACTCCTCCTTCCTTCACTTTTATCAGCGAACCAGATACCGGTGTAATTTCTCCCATTCTCGAGAAGGCTCTGATACCAAATATTGTAAGTAAGAACACACAAGATCAATAAGAATAACTCAATCCTTTATTATAGCTTAAGAAAACTTTCTCAAAAACTTAAGCTCTCACAAAGATCTCTCACAACTCATAAGTTCATGCCACAACTCAGCATCTTCTTATATAGATCTTATAAAACCCTAAACTCACATAATAAGTATATTTTCCTTTTCTCATAATCCTAACTCAAATAGGAAAAGTATTACTTAACCTCTAAGTTAACTTCAAGTTTACTTCCAACAATTGGTATCAGAGCTCCAGGTTGGTATCAGAGCTCCAGACAAAGGAGAGTCTAATATATAAAGAGATGTCCAACTCTAATAGTATGAGGCCTTTTGGGAAGGAAACCAAAAGTAAATCCACGCTGGTAGGTCACAAGAACAAAATGGACAATATCATACTAATGGAAGAATATAGAGTTGGACACGGGATTTCGCAACCCAACATTTTCGTTTAATCTACTCCACATGAAGGATAAAGGGAAATTCCATAAAATATAAATCCTTTTAATTAATCATGGTTATTGCATAATAAGCATAGTGGCAAAAGTAGGATAAAAAAAGAATTGGATCCATTCGGATTATAATATTTTATACATTTCAAATCTGTCACACGTGGTCATACTTAATAGCAGCCATCATCGGATCATAAGTCATTAACTATTCGATAATAGTAATGTTTAACCAACATCGTATTTCTATATCCATGAGTTCCTAGTTGGAGGAAGCTTGGAAGAATATCATTGTTTCTTAGTCAAAAAGAAAAAAGAAAAGAATATCATTGTTTCATAATTACGTTTATGAACATCCAAAGACGTGTTGCTCAGCAGTCTCTCTCTCTATAACTCGTTATGTGGCTGAACTTTAAAATTCTATTTTTTCCCCCATTACTTACTACATTGTCTAACACGGCCAACAATTTTTTTAAGTAGAACAAAATATGAAATGATGGAAGTTGTTGTCAATTGTTGTCCCTTACTTAAACGAAGTTGTTGTCTCTTTTGTGTGGATAAACATCAAATTTTTCATGACGTATATACTTTCAGTATTTCATTTCTTTCTACGTTATTCCCTTTTATATTCGCATAATCGTTTCTAGGGTTTTCTATCCCTTTTTGTTATCTTATGGTGTCACCAAGCATGCACACTATCTCCCACTAGCATATTTTAGAGTGTTTGGTACGCGTGCTTTAACTGCTTTCATACCCATTTTATATATACAATTTATTTTCGGTGGCTAAGAAATTTAATAATTGCTCTTCAAAACGAAAAGATAGGTATTTTCTAAATAAATAATTGTTCCAGTGGCTAAGATAATTCTAAAAGTTCTGTAAAAAAACTCAAAAGAACAGATTAATAACAGCAAAACCTTCAAAAAAGAAAGGAAGAGAAGAACACTGTAATAATTACCCTCATATATAATTTTAAAATAAATAAATTTGATCGGTGACCTAATAGTTGGGCCAATCTGTTCAACGACATGATCACTGGGCCGATAGGTTTAGCAACTAATGACTATAAACGTTATGCCGCTTACAGTTTTAGGGTGAAAACCGTGTGCTGTTTCGGAAGCACATAATAAACAAACGAGATCCTTTAGAGCATGCGCAGGAGAGAAAACCTCAGTGGTTTCTCATTTACAATATTTTTTTTTTCGTGACATCAAACCACTATTCTATAACTCAAATTAGAGGTAACCTGGATAATTAGACCAGAATAGAAAAACCAATAAAATAGAGCTTTCTATAAAAAAAACTTCTCAATCCTAGCTAAAGAGTCCAAAATCCGATTATGCGCTCATTGAATATATAAGATTTTGAAGTTTGGAAAGCAAATCTGCAGAATCTCTATTCTTTCGAGTTCTGTTGCAAAGCTTGGCCAAGCATATATAAGGATCCTTAATCATGGCAATTAAGTCCTTGCAATCCGTTCTAAAGCTTTGGCATGTCGAGTGCTGGAGTATGTTCTCCATCGCCATCGCAGTGCTTTCAATTCTGAGTGTAATACAGACTCTCGCCATATGTAGTTCCGGATCCCCATAAGTTGTATCTTCCCCAAGCTGTCCATCTAGACCCATCCATATCCACTAAACCGTGATGTGGATGTCCACGATTAGGGCTGGGCAAATAAACCGAACCCGAAAATCCGAACCGAACCCGATCCGATAAAACTGAACCCGAACCGATCCGAACCCGACATAAATACCGAATGGATCTAGTTTTATGGTATTTCGGGTTATGGGTATTATCCGAACCGAACCCGAACTTAAATGGATATCCGATAGAACCCGAAATATTCAAAATTTCAATACTTTTACCAAACATGATCTTTAATATACATCCAAAATATATTAAGATATTACTAAACATCTAAAATAATTATCTATCACATGAAGGTTAGTGATTATATTATACGAACGTTGATGGTTAAAGATGACCGTTGAAGCTTGAAGTTTTTAGATTTTAGTTTTGTTTCAATTGAATAATGTTTCTCATTTCATGAGAATTTAATTTTCGTTTTAAACTTTTATTTATTTGATTTTCTTTCTATAAATAACTATGTTTACTTTTCGTTTGATTTTGAATGATCATGTTTGATGTTCTTTTCTTATTTTTGAATCGATTTTACTTATGTTTTGGTTATAAAATAGGTACAAATCATGTACTTTTAAACCGAAAACCCGATTTTAGTCATGTTTTGGTTACAAAGTAGGTACAAATCAGGTATTTTTAAACTGAAGAACCGATTGGGACCCGAACCCGAAAGTACATCGGATTGTACCGGTTCTTTGAAGATTTACTAACCCCGACCCGAACCCGATAGAATCCGAACCGATCCCGAACCGAATTTTCATATAATCCGAATGGGGCTGATTTTGTCAAACCCGAAAAACCGAAATCCGATTGGATAAAACCGAAACCCGATTGGGATCCCGAATGCCCAGGCCTATCCACGATCCATCTATTATGTAAATATTACTCAAACTTAAGATTTGAGATTCCTCCATACTATATTCTTGTAGGTTCGAGTATACCATCTTGTTTGCATTGAACCAAGCTTGACATTCGCTCTCAGCATATCGAACTAACTCCAAAGGATCCCTGTCAATCCCTCTAGAGAACTTAATTTATTAATGGTGCCATAAACATCATTAGTGATAAGTTTCTTCAACAAAGTCTTTCAGTATTAATTTATTAATATTTTAACATAAAACAGTTTTATAGTTAAAACTGAAAGTGCTAAAATGTCATGGGTGGGTACGTGCAGATTAAGTCTCTTGAAAGAGGAAGAAAATTTTTTCTTCCCGGATCGTTTTTCCACATTTCTATTATCTCTTTCTTATTTTTGACTTTTAAATTATTATCTAGCTTAAGAAATTTTTGCAGAAATGAACCGCTGTACATGTTCTTAAGGTTGTTTTAGAACAACTGGATGAAACATTTGTTTTGATATCCAAATTTTGAAAGATTATTATACATAAATTACATTGTCTACAAATTCTCGAAATTATTTTTATTATGACTAGGTAAGGAATCCGCGCGATATCGCGCGGAAATTCATTTTATAAAAATAAATATGTAACATTTATAAAATAACACTTTTATAAAAGAATTGTAATTGTTTTCAAACAAAAACATGTGTTTTCTGCATTGAGATATATTCTTTTATTGATAATTCTGAAAATCTATATTTTGTTCTATCTATTTAATGGTAATAAAATTAAAATTATGTTAGTATCAAATTTATCTTATTATCTGGTTAGTTAAATTGTTTAGAAATCCAAAACACAACTTAATATTTGAAATCAATTAAAAAATAAACACATTCTAATTTAGTCTCACAAAAAATATCTTTTCACACCTTCTTAAAGTAGAGACCAATCTAGAGTTAAATTATATTGAGTATGCTAATAAGAAATTTCCATAATTATCTTTTAGTTTATTCTTATCTATGAAAAATGGGTCCATGGGCACCCAATGTTCCCCTACTTAAAAAAATATTGCTTTTTAAGATAAGAAGATATGTTATTATAAAAATACCTTTTTAGACATTTTGACAATTTTTAAGATGAAAAGCCATATCATTAGATATTTTAACAATTTCTTTTAAACAATGCAACTCTTAGATGAAAATACACATTATATATATAAACTAATAATTGAGAAGACACTTACTGGAATATTGTAAGTACTTTTTAAGCTAATTTATTTCTTTTTATAATGAAGAGACACAACTCTTAAAATTAACAGAGTTCAGTTTTCTTTATGAAAAGACACAACTTTTATATAAAGAAAAACACTACTTGTAAAACTAATACCTTTTAGTTTCTTATGAAAAGACACAACTTTTAACATTAATTGAGATTTATATTATTAATTTATCTTTTATAATGAGAATATACAACTATTTAAACTAATAATTATAGAAAGACACTTAACGAGATTTTTAACTACTTTTTAAAATAATTTATTTTATATAATGAAGAGATACAACTTTTAAAACTAAAAAAGTTCAATTCTTTTTGTGAAAATACACAACTTTTTATAATGAAAACACACAACTATTCAAACTGATACATTTCAGTTTTTTTTTTTTTAATGAAAAGACACAACTTAGGGATTCCTATTATTAATTTGTCTTTTATATTGAGAAAACAAAATTCTTAAAACTAATAATTATGGAACGACACTTATTGGGGGTATTGTAACTACCTTTAACTAATTTTTTTATTTTATAATGAAAGATACAACTCTTCAAACTAATAGACTTAATTTTTTTATGAAAAGACATAAATTTTTTATAATGGAAAATACAATTTTTTTAACTAATACATTTCAGTTTTTTTTTTAATGAAATGACACAAATTAGTTGGAATTTCTTTTAATAATTTATCTTTTATAATGAGGAGACATAACTTAAAATTAATAATTGTAGAAAGACATTTATTGGGATATTTTGATTACATTTTAAGCCATTGATTTTATTTTATTTTTGTCAAGAACAAATCACGGCCATTAGATTAAAATCAACAAATCTGAAAATTTTATTGATGAAAAATTCAATCGATATGAGAGGACACCATTTGGAAGGAATAAAGTAAAATTATTTTTTTTAAATGAAAAAGACAAAATTTTATATATTGAAAACACACAACTTGTAAAATTAATACATTTCAGTTTTTTATGAAAAGACACAACTTTTAATATTTATTATGATTTTTTTTACTAATTTGTATTTTATAACAAGAAGACACGACTCTTAAACTAATAATTGTAGAAAGATATTTATGGGATATTTTAACTACTTTTAAAAATAATTTACTTTTTATAATGTAAAAATACAACTCTTAAGATTAATAGAGTTTAATTTTTTTTATAAAAGAAACAAAAAAATTTTAATGAAAAGACACAACTTTTAAAACTAATACATTTCAGTTTATGATAAAACACAACCTTTCAATACTAATAGGAGATTTTATTATTCCATTACTAACAGCATGTTATTTTTATATTTAATTTATTTTTTTTGCTTTTGAAAAGAAAGTATAAAATTTGAGGGAAATAACCTGGATTGTTATCCATTTTGTCTATCTCGTCGCAGACCCTTTTGGGACCAGTTTTTATTTGTAGCTTGATCAAAGGAAAGATGATTTTAAAACACAGTGATAGTTATATTTATAGGTGAATGAAACAGTTAGTAAACTAATAATTATTGGTGAAAAGATACGTCCCTTTAAAAGGTAACTACTCATTCCAAACAGTTAAAGCAACAGAGAATAACACCATTTTCGTTTCTTTTTATTACCTTTGTTACACCATGATCATAGACACAGATGATCAATGGAACGCATGATCTCTCGCTCTTTCGATGTTACGCTTAACAGGCCCTTCGCATGTAAGGGTTTATAGTGACACGTTTTTTTCCACATGTAAGGGTTTAGTGACACGTTTTTTTTCTTAGTAACACTATTGCATATAACTTCCACAATTGATAAACAATAATACGTCAATGGTAAAAATGTTAGAATCCCAAAAATATATAAAGTGAAGTGACATAAATATGGTGTCGTAGAAGAAAAACAAATCAAAAGAGGGTATGATGTTGCTTTTTATATATCGTTAACCTAAAGAGGAAGAAATGTGTAAAATCATCCTTAACATGTATAATTATTTTTTTAAAAGTGATGATAACAATGTAGATTTTAATTACAAATTACTTTACGTCCATGTGAAAGAGTCATCTATTTTAATCTTTTTGTTTCTTGTTGACTGTTCGCCACTTGGGTTATATTTTTGTTTTTCAGATTTTACTAAAATAGTTTTCTTTGTTTATTTCTTTTGTATTCAGAGGACTTGTTGCAGATTTTTTTTACTTGATCCTTCTTTTCATCTTCTCCCTTTTAATCTTTCTCATGTTCTCATCTGGATTCTCTTCTCTTTTGCTGTTATGAATATTATGACTATCACTCCTATTAATGTTATATATCGTATGTACATACATATTGTAAATTGTAAGGTATCATGATAAAGAAATATAAAATAATTAAACATTAATAATCTTAGTGCTGAAAATATTTGTTAATTACATCGTTGGTAGCAATGTCCTTTTTATGGGTTTCAACGATCATAATACCAGCGGAAGTAGACTTGAAACACATGGCCATTGCACAAAAAAAAAAGAAGCACATGGCAAAGGCATTTTATAGATTTACAAAAATCCATATGAAGAGTCACATCTTTTTGTTAATTTTGAATATGATAATCACAATTTTCTGATATAAATAGTCATATTTTTTCAATTTATGCATAGTTATTTTGAAAAGATACATATATGAATAGTCACAATTTTTAAAAATAAAAACATAACCTTTCAATTTATTGGGATTCACAAACTTTGGATTTAATTGGGATTGCTATTATTAGTAGATTAACCATAAAAATGTTTATTAACCTGTAAATCTTAGATTCTTTTTTTTTTTGTAAATCTCAGATTCGGATTCGGCCTTAGTCCTGATTTAAGACAGAACTGACCTAACCCTAATCCCATACGTCCACTTTTTCAGGTATTGCTCACATGAGAAAGTACAAGCGAAGAAAGCTCGCTAAAGAGCTCAGCCTGCATGAGAGTAGATAGATGAATTACAGGTTACAACCAAAAGAGAAGATGAAGAAAACAAAGAATTTTACTATAGAAGTGACAATGAAGACGAGAGATTATTATCAGTGGACAACGCAAACAACAACCAAAATCTTTAAGCAACCATCTTGGCATCTAAGGTAGCAGCAAACACGAAACACAAATCAAAAGGCTTCAAATAGTAGTAGTAGTGGTGGTAAGAAAGATGAATCTTCAAACAGTTTGAAAATGCCTCGACTATTCAAACCAGATGAACCTGATTTCTCAGTAGATAAAGAAGACATTTAAAAGTTGTCTAAAATGATTTGGTTATAGAAGGTAAATAGTGTTAGAATATCCCATGAATATTTCAACTATGTTTCTTCATTTCGCGGTGAGAATGTTAGATGTAGCAAATTAAAAAGTGTAGAGTTAAATACATTGTTTTACAACTTGTCTTAAATTTATATTTTTCTCATATCAGATATATTTTCGCATACAAACTCACCGTAAGATCATTCAGAAGAACAATAATTAACGTTACGAGCTTCTTCGTCTTGAAGAAGGAAGACTCTCTAAAGCAAGTCTCATAAAAGTTAATATTCCCTCTGTTCCTAAAAGATCCATATTTTAAGATTTTCACATTTATTAAGAAAATAAACCAAATTTTAGTTACCAATACATTATTTTATGTAATCAACTATTTTCCACAAGTTTTCACCAATAGAATTTTAATAAATGTAATTATATTTTTTTAAGTTCACAATTTATATTTAACTTATACATTGGAAATATGAAAAATGTATGTTTTTGAAACAAGTTTTTTTTTCTAAAACATAAAACATGATTATTTTGTACTAAACTAGATGGGCCTTAATAATCCATAGATTATTTTGTAATGGGCCTTTTCTCAAGCATACCATAGGCCCTTCAAGTTCAGTTCGGCTGCATAATTTCTTCCTACGATGGAAACAAGGAAACGGAAGAACGCCGACGGCGATGGCGACGGTGCCGCGTCAGCTAACGGCGGCGATGATCGGGATTCGTCTACTGTTTCATCCAAACCAGGTCAAGTAACGCGATCCACGAGGCGTATATTCATGTTCTGCCTAGCGTTTCGTGTGGCGAATGCTTTGTTGATCCAAACTTATTTCAATCCCGACGAACATTGGCAATCCCTAGAAGTAGCTCATCGTACCGTCTTCGGGTAATGTTTTTCAGCATTAGCTGACTGTTAAGCTGAACCTTTTGTGTATTCTCATGCTGTTTGTTGAGTGTTCAACTTTGATTGGAATCATTTGTTATCATGTTAAAACATTGTAGAAAGTGATGAGTTTGTTAGAGTCAAGTGAGCATTCTTTTTTAAAAAAAAAGATTGTGTTCTTGATTTTAAATCATGATGATGATGATGATGATGACAGGTATGGTTATTTGACATGGGAGTGGAAGAGAGGAATACGAAGCTATTTGCATCCCATGTTATTCGCTTTCTTGTATAAACTTCTTCATCTCACGGGTCTTGATACTCCCTACGTTATGGTCAGTAGTATACTTCTTTATTTAGCTCTCAGTATATTCAAATAAAGAAGGTAGATAGAAAGAATGGGCTTTATGTGTTAACAAAACTCTCTGATTGCAGAGCAAAGCCCCACGTCTCATGCAATCCGTATTTTCAGCACTTGGTGATCTCTATTTGTACAAACTCTCTGATGCTCTCTATGGAGAAAATGTTGCAAGTTGGTCTGTATCCTCTTTCTGTGCAGCATGCTAAGTTCTTGGAACGGTATGAGAATTAATTTTTGTGGCAGTGAATATTGCAAGATTAATCTAGGCTATTAAAAAAAACGAATATCAGCTTACCATTACTTTAGATTTGATAGTTCAGTGCAGCAATGCTAGGTCGATGTAACCGGAAGTGAGTTAGAGATCCCCGATCTGTATTTGGCTCGGTCTGTATTTGCTTTTTTGTTTCCGGATTGCTTCCTTAACGTTTTGGTAGCTCTTTTGTCAATTGGCAAACTGGTTCATGTTCTTCTGTATGAACCGTACGTTTTCAAACTGTTTGGAGACTGTTCTCACCATCATGGGGCTCTACTACTGGCCCTGCATTAGAGATTCTTCAAAGGACCATCCCGTGAATCGGAAGTGGGGTTTGGTCATAGCGGCTTTAGCATGTGCCCTAAGGCCAACAAGTGCTATCATATGGTTATATGTTGGGACGCTTGAGCTATTTTTGACGCCCAATAAGGTCAAATTCATCGTCCTAGAGATGATCCCAATTGGGTGAGTTTAACTGTAGTTCTGATGTTTGCTTTCGATGATTACAATAGTGCTTACTTGCTTCTGGTGTTAGGTCTTTGGTCCTCGGCTTCACTTGTTTGTTGGACCGTCTGATGTACGGGTCATGGGTCATTGTCCCTCTTAATTTTCTCAAGTTCAATTTCCTTTCATCTGGTGGAGACTATTACGGAACTCACCCGTGGCACTGGTACTTCTCCCAGGGATTTCTTGTCATGCTTTTCACCTTCACACCACTCTCCGTTGCTGGAATGATTAAGTCTAAGAATCAGAAGCTTTCAGCTCTCATTCTATGGGTTTTAACGATTTACAGCCTACTCGGCCACAAGGAATTCAGGTAATATTTTCTTACAGTTTCGTGTAAACAAGGAACATGATTTCATCTTGAATTATGTTTTCCGTGTGGCTACTTAGATTATGAATGATAGGTTTGTGCTGCCGGTGCTACCCATAGCGTTGATATTCTCTGGCTATGCACTTGCTCAAATGGACGCATCTGATTCATCATCATCAATAACTAAAAAGAAGCAAGTCCCTCGAAAGAAGCACATCGTCAAGTGGTCTCCTAAGCTAACACTTACAGTCTTATTTTTACTTGTGACCAATATCCCAATGGCACTATACATGAGTTTATTCCATCAGGTAAAGAATCAATTACTTTGAGTGCTCTCTTGTCTATCTCTACTCGTGGTGAAAGGAATGTTGTTGTTTCCAACAGAGAGGGACCGAGGATGCGATGAACTATCTATCTGAAGAAGCATACAAAGGGAGAGTAAAGAGCATTCTCTTTCTCATGCCATGCCATTCTACTCCCTACTATTCCACTCTCCATACTAACATTCCAATGCAATTTCTGGACTGCACGCCAAGGTAACAAAAACCACAGTTGCTTGCTTCTTTGACGATTTTGATTCTTAAAAGGGTAACTCGTCTTTGGTTTTCTTGTCAAACAGTGAAGAGAAGGGAAAACTTGACGAGTCAGACCGATTCATGATGGACCCTTTAGGTTTCGTATCAGAGTTAGCTGGAAACTGGTCAGAGCGGCCTAGCCACATTGTGATGTTTGCATCAGAAGAAAGAAAACTCAGAGATTTCATAATCCAACATTCTTTTAGAGAGGCAAGAACATTTTGATTTTCCAACTCTAACGTCATTTGTTTTTTTTTTTAATTAAACTATGTTTTCTTTGGTTCACGATGAAACAGGTGAAAAGATTTTTCCACGCGCATTTCAAGGTTGATAGAGATCTTCAGTCCTCAGTGGTCGTCTATGCTAATACGGAAGACCGTTTGTAGGCTTCGTGTCGTTTTTGGTTGGGTTTAGCTTTGCAGCCCTTATAAAAAGCCGTGATGTTTTGTATGAACGACACGATTCTATAATTTTCTTTGTTTGTTTTTGTTCCCTTAGTGTAAGGCGTCGCATCGGACGTACCAATATTGATGTCATTTTTCGGGTTATTTATAAGTTTGTTGTATCCTTTGTTTTATCTGGGGGCCTTGGTAAACTAATGAGCAACTAAACTTGAACTGATCACTTTTAACACTTGACCTAAGATATATTCTGATCCAGTTGACAACCTAAATCTCTCTATTAATCCGTAATGTAAAGATGTCGGAGAGTGTAGCCAGAGGTGCATCGTAAGGGTTGAAACACTCTCGTAAACCGTTTGTACAAGTCAATAATGATGTGAATTGTCAAAGAATCCAACCAACTTGCATTAAACCAAACGATTCAAACCATCTTACCAAATCTTGGTATAGATATATACACAAAAGAAAAAAAGTCATTGATGAAGACTGATGAGAAAAGAATCTCACTCACAAAAGGAAAAATAACCAAAGATTTTTAATAACCGGTTTTCACTCTCTTTACCGGTCCATAATTTTCCAATTTGGTAGATCATGGCCGGAGAATACCATGCAACTGTATGATCGATCGTAGCAAACGGCTTAAGAAAATAGTAGAGAAGCTTATAACTGGGATGAAGATGATGAACCTGCAGTAACCAAACCCTCCCGAGCAGTCACTGCCACAACATTGGTGACACGAAGCACAGCTTGTGCGCTAAGAGCCGTCAGCTTTGATTGGCAGAAGATCTCCCAAGTAATTGGCTCTGCCTCTGGGGCTTGCTCTTCCTCTGGCGATGATGATGTCTCATGTTTGATGATAGGATGAGCTTTTTCATAAACGGTCTGAAGTTCTAGTAGGACGGTCCGTGCAGCCTCGCGGGATTCAGGGAGCTGATCGGTAAGCTGAGACGCAGCTGCTTGAACCAATTTGTCGATTCCATATTCTTTAATACCTTCAACGCCCTGAAACATGCATATCACATCGCACGAAGTTGTAGGAATTGTTACGTAACATGTGATGTGTCTGTGAGAGAGATATATCTGGAAAGCATAGAAGTTGAACTTGTATTACCAGTCGGGGAACACTTCTGGAAAAACATGATGATGCTTTTGCACGGATCCGAGGATTCCTGTTCTTGAGACAAGGTTGGAGCTTTGGTAACAGCAAAGTTGGTGAGACATATTTGGTCATTGATGTTAAAGCTTTCTCTGCTGCCTCGCAGACAAACCGTTTATCTTGGGAAGACTTGAGGAGGAGTTGGGTAAGCTGAGAGAAATAGTGTATGGAACTTTGTAAGAACAAGTCAATCAACCAACGCATTGAAAGAGTAAGAAAAAGAAAGAAGATATACCAGAGAATCCAACAGATCTGTTATATCGTTGTTATACGCGCTGAAGATGTCTGCAGATGTCATGCATGCGGTTTTACACACAGCACTTCTTGGGTTTTTCAGTGATTTCACGACGAGTGGGATCACTTTTTCGCTGTTAAGGGGATAATATCGTGAGACTTCCAATTTTTCAATCTACTTTATAGAGATAATAAAGTCACAGGCATCAGTATAGAGAAGAGAACATGGCTTACAGCATATGCAGCATTGCTTCTTTGTGGAATATTGAAAGCCGACGAACATTATTCAGAGCATCACAGACTGAGACCCAATCCTTGGAGTCAAGACCAGCTAGAACCGTCTGAAGAAGAAAAATAAAACAAAACAGATTCGTTTTGCATAAACAATCACAACTCCAATCTCCAAATAGATTGTACTGATGCTAATGAGATGTAATGCAACCAAAAGTCAGAAACACAAATAGAAAGAAAAAAAAGTACCTTGAGAACAGCATCAGCATCGTCAACATTATCCAAGTTCTCGGATTCGATATATTCAACTTCCACGGTAACTTTCTCTGCCTCAGGCTTCTCCGTTTCCACAGCACTAGGATCCAAAGCAGCAGAGCTTGGTAGAGGTCTATCTTCAGACTTCCCATTCGTTTTCCCAACACAAGGCTTGGCTAAGCTTGCTTTACATTCGCTCATCTTCTCAGTTGCAGGAAGAGTATTCAAATCTTTTAAAGTATTGCTTGCCATGCGTGAAGAGAGCTAGAAAACAAAGCCACACCATTCAAAAACAAAATACAGACAAGTTACAAGAACAGTTTCAAAAACAAAATCACACACAAAAACAAATCTCAATGAATTCAAATCTATAGAGCTTGAATCAGCCAAGAGACTCTCCCAGTAATCAGCAAATTAAGAGAACTATTATCTGGTAAACTCTTACTTGTCAACTTCATAGAACTGTTCAAATAAAGATCAAGGCGGACCAATTCAACAGCGAAAGCGAAACACAGAAGAGATCTATCTGCATTTCGAACTCGATCTTCAAAGCAGATTAAACAATAACAACGAAAAACACGATCTCGCTCAAGAACCACACGGAAGATCTCAACTCGTTTACCAAGATAGTCCTCGCGATTCCAAATCCGATTACGAAATGTATACTAATCTTAAAAATTCCAAAGATCGGCACCACATGAAGATACCAAACACTAGTTCGAATTTGCGTTGCGGAAAATGAGGAGGCAGGAGAAGTTTACCGGCGAATCAAGCGGCGGTACAAACGTAGCAGGCTCTGAGTGGAGAAACTGAAGGCGGAGTGAGAGAAACACCGTGGACTCGAGGATCGCCGAACTTTAAGAATCTAAATTAGGAAACGGAATTTGAAATGCGAGAGAAAATAGTGAGAGAGAGAGAGAGACTTCTATTTGTTGAAGACGGAAAATATTAACCGGCGATGCACTTTAATGTGCTGTGGCTCTAAGACGACGTCGTATTCGTATGGTGTGAATCAAAAAAACGGTGTCGTATGTAAATTTCAGTGGGACCGATGTGCACAGAAATTTATTCGTCGGTTTCTAGTTACCATATTGCTAGCGATTGCCTCCTCGCGGTTGAAGTTAATGTTTTTATTTCTTTCTTGTTCACATTATTCCTCAAACATCCTATTGACTAAATATATTATTTCCAAATAAGAACTCTTTTCTATTTTTGGTTGATTTTATAATTAAAGTGATTATTATGTTTATTTTGAAAGAAGATGTTTGATTAGACTCTGATAAGAGTAAGACCCTCCAGCGTTTAAACATCCTCATCAACTGTAGACTGTCGCTGTGAATCTAGCATGATATTTTAGAAATGGTTTTTTAATCATGAAGGTTGATAACAATGACACTACATGTCGTACATTTTCTGGATACACAGAAATGTGGTAGGTGTAAGAGCTTTAAATTCATATCGTACTTCTCTATACAAGAATTAAATTCAAATCTTGTCAGATCCTGTAAATAACTTGAAACATTTGAAAGATTGAGTTTGACTAGTGAAAAATAGCGTGGTTTTAAGTTTAAATTGATAAAAAAGGTTTATAGCAAATTTTGGTTGTTAAAATTTGGGATTGTGCGCGTTTTTATTGTGTTAATATTGTCAATGAAATATGGTATCTCTATTTATCAATTATACAATGAAGATTCTTTTTTTTTTTTTTTTTGCAAGACTCAATGATGGAAAATATCAGAAGCATTTTTTTCTTCTATTCAACATAAGAAATTTGTTACTATATGGGTTTTAGTATAAACTGAAGTTAATCTTCTTTAATGATTGTGCATATCTTTTGATTAAATGTCGCCATTCCGGTTGAGTTATGAATTGTAAGTTTATAACTCATTGAAAAATGTTTTTCAGATAACTTTTAGGTTTGAACGTACTCTGATGCAGTAAAAAAATGCGATGATGCAATATGGGGAATGGCAGATTTGGAATAAGAAACAGAATAATAGTTGGCTGTCACCATATATCTAACCACTGCTTGATCAAATTACAAGTTGAATGATTAGCATTGCCATCACATCTAGAGAAAATGAAACAATACTTATATCATAATTTTAATACCCATAATACTGATTGAGATAGTTGTCGAGAAATATAAATACTGGTCAGATTTGGACCCACGTTCTCCAACATTATACAAATGTACTAGGATTGGATCCGCGCCTTGCGCGGGATGAAGTAAAATTAAACATTTAAAATATTAGCATATGTTTATTGATATATGATAAAATATAAATAAGTATAAAGAGAGGAACTATTACACATGAAAAATATCAGTGCACAAAAACGAAGTTGTTTATATGTTAAATTGGGATACTTGATCTTTCTTCGTAGTTGCATAGATCTTGTCTCCTTGCAAAAAAAAAAAGAAAATTTTTTTGTATTAGATAGATAACTATTATGGTGTTAAGATCCATATAAGCCTAATATCAAGATTTCTTAAGAGCTTACATTGGAATCAACCAACATCATCTCTATTATCTTTTCCACGGCACTGGAATACTGTTTTCAAAGATGCCCAATTTTCACCCTTACTTATCACATAGATTTGAAAGGCTTCAAATCAGACACAAAATTCAAAACAATTCATTTGAAACTATTGGATATAAAAAAACGTTAAAAGCTGAATTATTTTTTTTGACTGAGATGTAGGGTGTATATATAGGTGTATAATCTAATTAGTGCTAAATAAGAGTATACCAAATTTGGAACATTTGTATTGAATTAGATCTATAGACACATAAAGTTGGAAATTTGATTCAATCATGCACTAATGACATAATAAATAATTTTAAAAATTGTCACGGAAGTATTGCGCCATAAATTATATATTCATACATATACAGAAACAAAGGATATTAGGAAAGTAAAATTTGCTTCAATCATGCACTAATTACATAATCAATTGTTTTTAAAATTGTCATGCAAACATTGCGCCATAAATTATGTATTCATAAATATACAGAAACAAAGGATAGATGAAAACTAAAATAGTATTTTCTAGGTTAATGTTAATAGCGTGAAAATCAATCATAATGACATGATTGATATTCGAAGAGTAATTATAGGAAACAGAAAAATCGATAATTTTTTAACTTAAAAACACACACTTAGTTAATATGTAAACTTTACAAAATTGATATTCTATTAGTCAATCTTTTTGAATTGCATAACCGTGATAATCATAAATTACGATGACTGGAGTGGAACTATACCTAAGAGAAAAAATTCTGATTGGCAATTTCTTATTCAAAACATATTTGATTATAAAATAATTAGATCGATAACATATGTTTTATACAAAATAGATTCCCTTATAAGTGGAAATAAATGAAAAACATAACAAAACAAATTATTCAAACAATCAGTTTCAGGGTTGAAAAGTAGAAATTAAAAACATAACAAATCACAATGTATAAGAATGTGAACTCATACACATAAATTAGAATATAATATTTTAAAATCTTTATTATATGCAGGTTCAAACTGATAATATATTAAATTCCATTGCTAAAAATTAGAAAAAATAAGTATCCAAGAAACAACAAATTCAACAAATTGTATTTGTAGAACAACCCATGGATTATAAAAATAGTTTTGGAAATTATTTAACAGTCAACATGTTATATTCTACTTAAATATTAAACACACATTCTATGATATTAAAAAAATTATAGTCCATGAAGCATCAACTTAAAAAGTCAGCCAACTAAACATGCAACGTATGTTAATATTATAATGTTCTGCTCTTATAAAATTCTTTCAACTAAATAGATTGGTCAGAATAACCCTGAAGCATGAACCCATAAAATTTATGTAGACTTGTAGAGGATGATCCGTCATTCTCTGTTATGTTTATTTATCGGGAGAGATTTACCTTTTACTATAGTTCTCATCCAGTATTGCATTTGTTTTATGCATGTACTTATAACATCATACAACAAAAGTCGGTTGTATAACTCACGCCAGCCTTTTTTTCTTTTTGTGTAGCATTATAACTCCATAAGCTACACTCTGATTAATAATATAATATATGATGCAATATTTCATAGGAGTACCAATGGCATTCATTGGTAATTATTCTAGTCTTTTAAGGATAATTTTAATAGATGGCTGAAGATGCTTGAAAATGTGACACATCATCAAAATGGCATACATGTAAATAGTTTACATTTTAAAGGTTACTCTTTTATTTTGCTTCTCTATTAATAAGAAAGGGATGTCCTAATTTACCCCAGCGACGGTGTGTGTGTCGATATCTAGGGTTGGGCAATTTATCTGTTAAATTTGATTCGATTCGTTATTCGGTTTGATTCGATCCGAAAATTCTGAATATCCGTAAACTTTCGAAACAAAGCAAATACTAAAAATCAATATCCGTGAAAATCGAAGTAAATCACAAATATTAAAATTTTGGAAAGCGAATATTTCAATCCGAGCCGGCAATATATAAATACATGATTTGACAAATTATATCGACATTATTATTTATATAAAAGTATTACATGAAAGGAAGAGAAAAAATTTATGATAATTATAATTTTTCTTAAGTTTTGTGTTATTATAATTGTTAATTAAGTTAAAAAAAAAATATGTTGATTCACTACTTCTTTTAATTTTTATTTTATATATCATGCAAAAATATATTTTATAAAATAAACTTGTATCGAAATTTTAAGATTATTTGTATTAATTAAAAAAAATTAGATATCCGTAAGTATTCGTAAATATCCGCAAATATTTATTTATTTTCCGAATATCCGTTTTTCTGAATATCCGTATTTTTCCGAAGCAAAGTAAATCAAAAAATTAGATATCCGTGGCATCCGAAGCAAATCACAAATACCTTTAAAAACCCGGATATCATGATCTATGTCCAGACCTATCCATATCCTGGTGTGAATCAAGTCGGGTCTATGTGGAAACTATTTTTACGGGTTGATGGCTCTTAAAAAGTTCGGTTAAACTCGATGATAAAAATATAATAGTGAGCATATCTTTATTGAAAAACTCAACATTACATGTCATGAAACAAAGAACGTTACATGTCTTTATTGATTTATTAAAACTTTTTAAAATGGAAAAAGGGACAAATTATTGAGAATTTTTAAATTCTGTGTAAGGTTTTGCCCTTTGGATACAAGACTTGAAAGTTGAAAAAGCTGCTTATCTGTATTGAGGAGCAAGCACACCATCCTTAACGATGTAATTCTGAGCAGGGAAGTCTTCTCCCTTGAAGTACTTCTCCAACATGTCTTGCGTCCCCGCCGCATAACGTATCTGTTTTTTTTATTATTCAAACAAAGCACCAAATTTATAAATCTCAATAACATATTTGACTATGACTATAAAATCTATAATTACAAAGCACAAGACTCTTACAGATTAGTAATGACCAAATGACATGTGCATCTTTTGGACTACATCAGTAAACTAACGTAACATATTTTGAATCGTTCACATGTATTTCATTATTTTCAAAAAAGCTAATACCTGTGCATCGATGGTGGTGCCAGATGAGAAACATTAACGTTTAGAAAGAGATGAAAACATAGCTGCCGTTTTATTCAACTTGGAGAACCCTAATACAAGCTATCCTCTTATCACTAGTAAAAAATATCGCCACAGCCACGTCAATTTTCGTGGGTATGTCCAACTTTTCGTGGCTATACAGAGCCAAAGCCACGAAATGCTACGAAAAGGAAAACGTGTGTATACGACCGTAGCAAAAATCGCGCGTGTCAAAAAGCGTAGCAATTGCCACGTTTTGCTACGAAAGTTTCGTGGCAAACTTTGCTACGTTTTGAGACGAATAGTTCGTCGCAAATTGCCACGAATTGTTACGAATGATAATGTAGCAGTTTGCTACGACTTTGGTACAATTTATTTCGTGTGTATATATATTTAATAGCTACGATTTATTTCGTAGCTTTTATAAAAAAAAAAAAAAATTCGAAAATATCTTTTTTTTTTTTTGTTCAAATGCTGATTTTTTTTTTTTTTTGTAAATGCAAATTTAAAACCCCAAATATCATAAAAACTTAAATATTTTACATACTACATTTTGAAGCATACAAAAGATAACATTGTTCAAAAGATTGAAACAAAGAAAGTACACAAAAGCTTTATGAACTGACCAAACCAAGTTACAAACCAAGTTCATTTTGGCACCACCTATCTAAGTCAGATTGGTTATGGGTCATGTGATGATGTGGTTCAGCCGTTGACTCACCATGCACTTGTAGCTGAGGTTGAGATTGAACTGGAGCTTGAGGCTGACCTTGGGGTTGTGACTGAGCTTCAGGCTGAAATGGTTGTGCAGTTGAGGCAGTAGGATTAGAAGCTTGAGATTGGATACTTTGCAGAATAAGGTTGAGGGTTGCTTCGTTTGCTGACATCGCCTCCTTGAAACCAGTCTTCAAAGCATTGACATCTTCCTTGATTTCAGAAATGGTTGTCTCGAAGCCAGACAAGCGCATCTCCACGTCCAGGTTGCGCTTCAGTGAGACATGAACTGGAACAGCAGGACTGGCGTTCTTGTACTGAATACTGCCAAGGCCATAGATTGTACCCTTCTTTGTCAGTCCTCTCTGCAAAAATAAGAAAAAGAAGCCTAAGCAAGGCTTGACTCGATCATATCTCAAGTACCATATATAAAACTTAACTAAGACAGTCCTAACTCCAATAACTAACCAAGACAGTCCCAATTCCAATAACTAAATAAGACAATCACAAGCATTTCAAATCACAGTTCAATAACTAACTACTAAACCAGTAAGAAGAAATAAATAAATACAATGAAGATGAGAGAAGAGATGACCTTGATGTATTCTTGGTTGAGAAGAAAGCGCTTTGAATTTGTAGCAGCAGTGGAGTCAGTTGGACTGTCGCCAAGTGGAGAACCTTCTTCTAACATCTCATCAACAGCTTCCTCAGCCCCCAGCACCAGTTCCTCCGTACGTTCGTCTATGAAGGAACCATCGCTACGACAGTGAGTCATCCTCGCCAAGGCTGTAAATGAAGGTAGTTCATCCAAACCTTGATCAACCATCTATAAGAAGAAAACAAATGGGAGTTAGACAACACTTTAGGCAAAAAGTTGAGAATTTTTTTTTACCATTTTATATGCAAGGTTTAGAAAACAGCGTGGGCCTGCACCATGCTTGTGCATCTTCTTCCCTACTGGAGCAGATCTACGAGATGCTGCAGCTTTTGCACTCTTGCGTTTTTTTTCTTGAGTGTTAAACAGCTGAACAATTGTTGCCCAGTCAGTCTCACTGATGTACGCAGGACGCCTGTTATCTCTCCTGTTCTGGCTGATGCGGCCAGAGACAGTAACCTGAGTTTGTTTCTTCCATTTTAAGTACACTTCATCATGGAATTGGTCCTCCCAGTAGTAATGTTGCTACAAAAGAAGATAAGTCATTAGCATTACAAATTATGGCTTAGTAATAGTTCAGAAAGGGAAAAAGAGAGGGAAACAAGCACTTACAATGAAGGCATGCCACCACTGATCTATCTTGTGCTGAGGAAGGACATTCCAGGATGGCCATGGCCCCCAGAAGTTTCCCTGCCATGTTACTTTGATAAAATTGTGGACTTCAGGATCAATACCAAACCTGAGACAAGACAATGGCAAACATCAAACATCAAAAAAAATCATATATTAAATTTTACACTTACATACTAATACAAGGTTCAACTAACTACTTAGAACTTACCACAATGCTCCATTTATCTTGTCCGGGTGGAGGTGTGGCTGGTTACGTCTGGATGGCGCACGTAGAAGAGCATCTTCAGTTCTCCTGACATAAGGGGCAGGAGCCAGAGGCACTGCATTTGAAGACCCGACAGAACCGTGAGGTACAGCTCCAGGAGGTGCAGCTCCAGGGGGTACAGGTCCAGGAGGAGAAAAAGATGGAGCCAAGGCGGGGCCGAAGCTCAGTTGAGGTCTCCCACATGCATATCTGTAGACAGACAAAGAAAGGTCAAAACTGACACTTAATATTGAAACCAAACGAAATCGAAACCTTAGAACCCTTGAAATCCAAACTTGAACCCTAAATCAAAATCGTAAGAACCCAAAACCGAAACCCTAAGAACCCAAAATCAAAACCCTAAGAACCCAAAATCGAAACCTTACAACCCTTGAAATCCAAACTTGAACCCTAAATCGAAATCCTAAGAACCCAAAATCGAAACCCTAAGAACCAAAATCGAAACCCTAAGAACCAAAATTGAAACCCTAAGAACCCAAAATCGAAACCTTACAACCCTTGAAATCCAAACTTGAACCCTAAATCGAAATCCTAAGAACCCAAAACCGAAACCCTAAGAACCCAAAATCAAAACCCTAAGAACCCAAAATCGAAACCCTAAGAACCAAAATTGAAACCCTAAGAACCAAAAATCGAAACCGGTTTCGAGACAGAGACGAATGGCTTGCTAACCTGGAAGCTGTGAGCCGGAAGGCCGCGGACGACGGGATTCGTTTGAGGTTCCGGTGAAATGAGCCATCGGTGAGAGAGAGAGACACCAGTCTGAGAGAGATGAGTGGTGATACCACAGCCAGAGAGAGACGAGTCAAGAGAATGTGAGAGAGAGAGGAGTCAAGAGAAGGTGAAAGAGAGAGAGGAGTCAAGAGAAGGTGAAAGAGAGAGAGGAGTCAAGAGAAGGTGAAAGAGAGAGAGGAGTCAAGAGAAGGTGAAAGAGAGAGAGAGACACCAGTCTGAGAGAGATGAGTGGTGATACCACAGCCAGAGAGAGACGAGTCAAGAGAATGTGAGAGAGAGAGACACCAGTCTGAGAGAGATGAGTGGTGATACCACAGCCAGAGAGAGACGAGTCAAGAGAATGTGAGAGAGAGAGATAGATAAGTGGGAAAAATATCTTAAGTATAGAAATTGGGCTTTAGATAAGTGGGAAAAATATCTTAAGTATAGAAATTGGGCTTTAGATAAGTGGGAAAAATATCTTAAGTATAGAAATTGGGCTTTAGATAAGTGGGAAAAATATCTTAAGTATAGAAATTGGGCTTTAGATAAGTGGGAAAAATATCTTAAGTATAGAAATTGGGCTTTAGATAAGTGGGAAAAATATCTTAAGTATAGAAATTGGGCTTTAGATAAGTGGGAAAAATATCTTAAGTATAGAAATTGGGCTTTAGATAAGTGGGAAAAATATCTTAAGTATAGAAATTGGGCTTTAGATAAGTGGGAAAAATATCTTAAGTATAGAAATTGGGCTTTAGATAAGTGGGAAAAATATCTTAAGTATAGAAATTGGGCTTTAGATAAGTGGGAAAAATATCTTAAGTATAGAAATTGGGCTTTAGATAAGTGGGAAAAATATCTTAAGTATAGAAATTGGGCTTTAGATAAGTGGGAAAAATATCTTAAGTATAGAAATTGGGCTTTAGATAAGTGGGAAAAATATCTTAAGTATAGAAATTGGGCTTTAGATAAGTGGGAAAAATATCTTAAGTATAGAAATTGGGCTTTAGATAAGTGGGAAAAATATCTTAAGTATAGAAATTGGGCTTTAGATAAGTGGGAAAAATATCTTAAGTATAGAAATTGGGCTTTAGATAAGTGGGAAAAATATCTTAAGTATAGAAATTGGGCTTTAGATAAGTGGGAAAAATATCTTAAGTATAGAAATTGGGCTTTAGATAAGTGGGAAAAATATCTTAAGTATAGAAATTGGGCTTTAGATAAGTGGGAAAAATATCTTAAGTATAGAAATTGGGCTTTAGATAAGTGGGAAAAATATCTTAAGTATAGAAATTGGGCTTTAGATAAGTGGGAAAAATATCTTAAGTATAGAAATTGGGCTTTAGATAAGTGGGAAAAATATCTTAAGTATAGAAATTGGGCTTTAGATAAGTGGGAAAAATATCTTAAGTATAGAAATTGGGCTTTAGATAAGTGGGAAAAATATCTTAAGTATAGAAATTGGGCTTTAGATAAGTGGGAAAAATATCTTAAGTATAGAAATTGGGCTTTAGATAAGTGGGAAAAATATCTTAAGTATAGAAATTGGGCTTTAGATAAGTGGGAAAAATATCTTAAGTATAGAAATTGGGCTTTAGATAAGTGGGAAAAATATCTTAAGTATAGAAATTGGGCTTTAGATAAGTGGGAAAAATATCTTAAGTATAGAAATTGGGCTTTAGATAAGTGGGAAAAATATCTTAAGTATAGAAATTGGGCTTTAGATAAGTGGGAAAAATATCTTAAGTATAGAAATTGGGCTTTAGATAAGTGGGAAAAATATCTTAAGTATAGAAATTGGGCTTTAGATAAGTGGGAAAAATATCTTAAGTATAGAAATTGGGCTTTAGATAAGTGGGAAAAATATCTTAAGTATAGAAATTGGGCTTTAGATAAGTGGGAAAAATATCTTAAGTATAGAAATTGGGCTTTAGATAAGTGGGAAAAATATCTTAAGTATAGAAATTGGGCTTTAGATAAGTGGGAAAAATATCTTAAGTATAGAAATTGGGCTTTAGATAAGTGGGAAAAATATCTTAAGTATAGAAATTGGGCTTTAGATAAGTGGGAAAAATATCTTAAGTATAGAAATTGGGCTTTAGATAAGTGGGAAAAATATCTTAAGTATAGAAATTGGGCTTTAGATAAGTGGGAAAAATATCTTAAGTATAGAAATTGGGCTTTAGATAAGTGGGAAAAATATCTTAAGTATAGAAATTGGGCTTTAGATAAGTGGGAAAAATATCTTAAGTATAGAAATTGGGCTTTAGATAAGTGGGAAAAATATCTTAAGTATAGAAATTGGGCTTTAGATAAGTGGGAAAAATATCTTAAGTATAGAAATTGGGCTTTAGATAAGTGGGAAAAATATCTTAAGTATAGAAATTGGGCTTTAGATAAGTGGGAAAAATATCTTAAGTATAGAAATTGGGCTTTAGATAAGTGGGAAAAATATCTTAAGTATAGAAATTGGGCTTTAGATAAGTGGGAAAAATATCTTAAGTATAGAAATTGGGCTTTAGATAAGTGGGAAAAATATCTTAAGTATAGAAATTGGGCTTTAGATAAGTGGGAAAAATATCTTAAGTATAGAAATTGGGCTTTAGATAAGTGGGAAAAATATCTTAAGTATAGAAATTGGGCTTTAGATAAGTGGGAAAAATATCTTAAGTATAGAAATTCATCTTCTGAAGCGTATTCGTCATTAGGAGGAACAACGGTGTGGAATCATAATCTGAATCATCTTCGACAACATACGTCTCAACGTGACATCGCACTCACGTGCAACAACTTGGTTGTGTGTATCATCTTGTAACGCAACAAGAGCATCCTCTGACGTTTCTTGAACCCCTCTAGGCATAACCTTTGTACATGCCCACCAATCGTTTGCCGATGTATGTCGTACACGCGGATAAGGGATAAAACAAACTTGATCACAATTACCAGATAAGATAAATGGATCATATTTCTCATATTGCCAACGCGGAGACACATCAACGATTCCTGATTTATGTTTTCGAATTCCCCGACCTTCAGTTGTATCAAACCACTTACATTTAAAAACCATGGCCTTCAGTCCGACAGAACCAAAAAACTCAACCATCATTATCTCCTCGATCAAACCGTAATAGTCAGTGTCTGTGGTTCCACGAACTTGGACGCCATAATTTTGGGTTTTCTTATCTTGGCCATGGCTATGTGTGTGGAAGCAGTATCCACGTGAATTGTAAATCGGCCAAGATTTATACTTTCGTTGCGGACCTTGTACGAAATCCAACATCCACATCGGAAACTCATACGTGTCACTCGCTTGCACAACCTGTTAATTAAATTTATATCTATTTGATAAGTTTCAAATTCAAATTATAAATCAAATAATATCAGAAACTCACATAGTTTTTCACCCATTCAGCAAAATATTGGTCTTTCGCCATTTGTAGGTCATTACTAGACATATCTGGGGTTCTCTCCATCATAAACTCCTCGAACATCCTGGGGATTTTTTTTAAGAGATTATAAGTTCATGTATCCTGAAAAATAACAGAAAAAAGTTTATCTAAGTACCTTTCGTAGGGTTCGAATGTATCACAATTTAGCATCAGAAAAGTCTGGAGGACGGTGTAGTCATCATCGGTTAGCCATTTCTCTTCACATTTCCCACTAACCCGGCCTTCGTGATAAAACAAGTTAGGCAAATCTGGATACTGATATGTAAACCGAACTTCTCCAGGATGTGGAACCTCAGGTACCAAATGTGGATTACCAAAGAAGTTTGCAGAAGCGGTAGATATCTCCTCATTCACATATTGTGCAACGATGGAACCTGCAATGTGTGCCTTATTCTTAACTTTCTTTTTCAGATGGTACATGTATCGCTCGAAAGGATACATCCATCTATATTGCACCGGACCACCTAAAGAAGCTTCGTCAGCTAAATGCACGGTCAGGTGTTCCATAACATCAAAGAACGACGGCGGAAAAATCTTCTCCAAATTACAGAGCTTTACTGCAATGTTTTCTTTTAAAGTGACAACATCCTCGTGCTTAAGTATCTTCGCCGAGACGTCACGAAAGAATAGTGCTATCTCTACAAAAAATAAAAGCAGTTAGTCGATAATAACACATATCAAACTAATTAGTAAGATTATGTACCTGAAATAGCAATGTGAACACTTTTGGGAAGTAATTCCTTAAACGCAAATGGGAGAAGTCGTTGCATAATGACATGGCAGTCATGACTTTTCAGACCGGAAATCTTGCTATTCGTCTCGTCTATACATCGACTAAACTTTGAAGCGTACCCATCTGGAAATTTTATATCATTCTTCAACCATCGCAGAAATTCTTTTTTTTCTTCCTTTGACAACCGGAATATCGGGACTGGCATCTTTCCATCATCCTTGATATGTAACTCGGACCTTCTGCACAAATCAGGTAGATCCATCCTCGAATTTGCATTATCTTTTGTCTTCCCGGAAACATTAAGCACCGTGTTGATAAGATTATCAAAGAAATTTTTCTCAACATGCATGAAGTCCAGGTTGTGGCGAAGAAGATGGTTTTCCCAATACGGCAATTCCCAGAAGATGCTTTTCTTCACCCAATTGTGGTCTTTGCCGTAGCCGTCTATTGTGCTAGCAGGTTTTTCGTGTCCATTTCCTCCACAATCGACAGTTTTCTTCAGTCCTCTGATGTTGTTGATTCTTTCGTAGAGAACCTCTTCTCCGCCAACCATGGTGGAGGATCATCTGTTATTGTTTCCCCTTGAAATGCTTGGACATTTCTTACGTAAGGATGATCTCTAGGCAGGAACATTCTATGGCAGTCAAACCAGCTATGCTTCCTTCCATGTTGCAACCAAAATGACTTTGTATCATCTAGACAATATGGACAGGCTAAGCGACCATGAGTCATCCATCCTGACATCATGCCGTAAGCGGGAAAGTCATTAATTGTCCACATTAGTGCGGCTCGCATCGTGAAATTTTGCTGCTTCGAGATATCATATGCTTGAACTCCATCGCTCCACAAACTTTTCAGTTCTTCAATTAAAGGCTGCAAATAAATATCAATGCTCTTCTTTGGATGTCTTGGCCCAGGAACTAGTACTGACAGAAAGAAATATTCCCTTTTCATACACATACCAGGAGGTAGGTTGTACGGGGTTACGATAACGGGCCAGACCGAGTGGGCTTCACCGCTCATACCCACTGGATTAAATCCATCTGTTGCTAATCCTAGATAAACATTTCGACTTTCCGAAGCGAAATCAGGATATACCTTGTTAAAATGCTTCCACGCTAATGCATCTGAAGGATGATGCATTTCTCCTTCTGGCGATGCATGTTCTGCGTGCCATCGCATTTGTGATGCAGTCGCCTCTTGTTGGTACATACGCTTCAGCCTCTCTGTAATAGGCAAATAAAACATTCTTTGTTTTGGACGCTTTTTCCCCCTACCATGATTCTGGTGATATCTATCTTTCCCACAAAACCGACACGCCAACAGCTCGCGGTCTTCTTTCCAAAACAACATGCAATTATCTTCACAAATATCAATCTTGACAACAGGGAGACCAAGTGACTTCGTCAGCTTCTTCGCCTCATAATATGACTCAGGAGCAATATTTGGTTGTGGCAAAACATCTCTAAAAGTTTGTGATATCTCATCCATACAAGACTCCGCCAAATTATGATCAGTTTTGACTTTCATTAAACGAGATGCCAAGTATAGTTGAGAAATACCTTCAACACATCCATCATATAGTGGTTGACTAGCAGTTTCAAAAGCTTGAAACGCTGTTTCTTCATATTGCTCTTCATTGGGTTCTTCCATCAAATTCTCCGGTACATCAGTTGACCCAAAATCTCCTCCGGGAATGCTCTCTTGATATGGGCCACCTTCCGCATGCGTTGTTTCGTCTCCCATAAATTGGCCTCCCGTCGATGATTCTCCAACATCATAGTAGTTTTCTCCATGGCTTGACCATACATAATAATTACTCTTGAAACCAACTCGGTAAAGATGTCGAGATACGGTTCTTGCATCACGTTGCTTTCGATTTTCACATCTTAAACAAGGACATAACATAGTTTTTCGCTCTTTGAAAGAATTTTGATTTGAGACAAATGCGAGAAAAACCTCAACACCTTCGCTAAACTCTCTTGAAACATTATTATCGGCTGGATCAATATGTCGATCCATCCACTCTCGATTTAGAAAATAATAAGACATGAGAACCTTTTTTTTTTTTGAAAAAATCTTCAAATTCTCTTTTTTTTTTCTAGTAAACAAATCTTTAAATTCTCTCTCGGTTATGTTTTTAAAGTGTTGAGGTTGATGCAATCTGAGAGAAGTCTTGTGTGCTTGTATATATAGGAAAAACGTTGCCACGTTTTGCCACGTTTTGCCACGATAATTGCCACGTTTTTTGCTACGAAAAACCACGATATTTGCCACGTTTTAACACGATAATTTTCGTGGCTACCTTTACGAATCTTTTCTGTGCCCGCTCAGACGGATGGGATAGAACAATACAAAGCTTGCCACGAACTTACCACGAAATCAGTTTCGTGGCTTTTTTTTTGTATTTATCTCAGCTAAATTTGCAGGTTCTGATTGGTGTGACATTTTTTCGGTGGATTAGCCACGGTTTTGCTACGGTACGTTTGCGTGGCATATTTATTTTTGTTTTTTAAAGCCCGACGAGTAATAATTTATTCTAAATATTATTAGCCACGTTGTTTCCGTGGCAATTTCGTGGCTATTTCCTGCCACGTTTGTTTTCGTAACAATTTCGTAGCAGGGTTTGCTACGAATATACACGTTTTGCCACGCTTTTCGGTTTCGTAGCAATTCGTAGGTAGTCGTGGCTTTAGCATTTTTGCCACGAAATTTAAGTGGCATTTTCGTGGCTATGGCTCTGTTTTTTACTAGTGTATATAGATGAGGAGACAACCGACTTCACTTAACCTAAGCTCACGTTAGCATCTCACAGGATCTAAAGATCCGAATCTGATAAAGATGGGAGTAGGTTGAGACTGCAAGGCGTGAGCTGGCCTCTCCGTACATAGAAGACGACAAGAGCTCTGCTTCTTCCTTTGGTTGATGACGGTGTTAACGGCTAGTGTAGAGATGGGCTTAATGGGCTTGTTATCATAATTCACTTTCGGCCCAGACGACAATGAGATACCTTCTGCAGCAGCTGGAGTCTTTGGGACACTTAGGCTAATACTCCCCCTCAAACTTGGTGTGGGAGGAGACTTGACGCCAAGTTTGACCCTGAGTTTGAAGAACGGTTCGTGGCCCAGAGACTTTGTGAAGATGTCAGCCAGCTGGAGTGAGGCCGGAATATGCTTGACTTCAAGACCGTTAGCTGCAACCCTTTCACGCACGTAATGATAGTCGATATCAAAGTGTTTAGTGCGCTTGTGGAACATGGGATTAGCAGTGAGACAAACAGCAGACAAGTTATCACAGAGAAGCAACGGAGTGCGACGTTGCTGAAGACCCATTATGCGGAGAAGATTTTGTAACCAGACGATCTCTGATGCAGCAATGGACATGGTTCGATATTCCGCCTCTGTAGAAGATTTGGAGACAGTATCATGTCTTTTAGCTGACCAAGAGATCACATTAGAACCCAACATAGTACAAAAACCCCCTGTAGACCGACGAGTGTCTTTGCATCCAGCCCAGTCTGAGTCACTATAACAGATCAGTGTTGAATCAGAGCTGGCGTTGATGCTAATGCCCATGTCAAGAGTACCTTTGATATACCGCAGAATACGTTTGAGGAGATGATAATCAGAGAGACTTGGAGAGTGCATCTTCTGGCAGATGAAGTTCACCGCAAACTGAATATCAGGGCGAGTGAGGGTAAGGTACTGAAGTTTCCCAGCAAGACTGCGGAAGTGAGAGGAATCAGAGAAGGGAACATCTTGACCAGGAACCTTTTCTAGCTTTAGGGGCAGAGGTGTAGGCATTGGAGAGCAATCTTGCATACCAGCCGTAAGAAGCAGATCTGTTGCATATTTTTCTTGATTCAGGAACAAACCATCAGTACATTGATGAACCTGAATGCCAAGAAAGTAGTGCAGAGGCCCCATATCCTTCATACGGAAATGTTGTTGAAGTTGAGACAAGAGAGTTTCCAATAGTGTTTCATTACTTCCCGTGATGATCATGTCATCAACATAGAGAAGAAGATAGATAACATCAGATCCCTTGTGATAGATGAACAAGGAGGGATCAGGAAAGCTGCATTGGAACCCAAAGTCAAGAAGAAAATCACTGAACTTGTCGAACCATGCACGCGGAGCCTGTTTAAGGCCGTAAATCGCTTTCTTTAAGCGCCATACGTAATCTGGCTTGTCCTCGTCTATAAACCCTGGAGGTTGCATCATATAGACTGTTTCCTTGAGATCCCCATGCAGGAAAGCATTCTGCACATCAAGCTGACGTAAAGACCATCGTTTAGTAACCGCAACATGAAGAACAGTACGAATAGTTGCAGTACGGACCACAGGACTAAACGTCTCTAGAAAATCAACCCCTTGTTCTTGTTGATTGCCTTTTGCAACCAAACGAGCACGAAGAACCCTGACAGAACCATCTGCATTGATCTTCTTTTTATACACCCAACCGCAGCCAAGCGGATTTTGACCTTCTTCAGGAGGAACGAGCTCAAATGTTTCTGTTTCAACCATATTGTCGACCTCTGTTCCCATAGCCTTTGTCCACCCAGGATGTTTGAGAGCTGATTTAACCGACTTAGGCTCTGCATTTTCATCTTTGACTGTGAGTAAAACATAACGTGGGTTTGGTTTGACGATTCCAGCACGAGCACGAGTGACCATTTGGTGAACTGGCGGAGGTGGTGGGGGAGGTGTCGGAGAGAGATGTTCAACGAAGTCTTCATCATCAGAGTCATGATCAGAGACATGAGGTGGAGTAGCAGCATTGAGAGGATCATCTGAAACAGCATCTTCCTGAGTAGCAGTGGGAGATACTAGAACACAGGGACGCGGAGAGATATCCTCTTCAGGTGGAGGTGGTGATTCCTCAGAAACAGACCGAGTGAGAGTAGCATCATGCCAAGCAGAAAGTAAAGCAGAGCCACTCTTCTTGTGATGATTGCTGTATATGTCAGCAAAAGGAAAGGATGTTTCATCAAACAAAACATGACGACTGATGAAGATCTTTCCTGTTGGTGGATAAAAGCATCTGTATCCCTTGTATTTTTCATTGTAGCCAAGAAAAACACATGGGAGAGACTTGGGATCCATCTTATTCTGCATATAGGGTCTTAAATAAGGAAAGCATTTGCAGCCGAACACACGAAGCGCAGTATAAACCGGAGGCTTGTGATGAAGCATTGCGTAAGGACTCTGATTGTCTTGTAAAACAGAGGATGGGAGCAAGTTTATGAGAAACGTAGCCGAGAAGAAAGCTTCTACCCACAGATGCTGAGGCACTCTCCCATGGAACATCATCGTGAGGCCAAGTTCAGTCAAATGACGATGCTTGCGTTCGGACAGGCCATTTTGTTGCGGCGTGTGGGGACACGAGATAAGTTGTTTGATTCCTGAGTCAGCTAGATGCCTCAGAAACTGAGTGCTGATGAACTCTCCCCCTCCATCACATTGGAACTCACGAATTTTAAGCTGAAGTTGTGTTTCTACCAGTCGTTGAAACCGAGTAAAGATAGAAAAGAACTCAGATTTCAGACGAAGAGGGTAGAACCAAGTGAATCTAGAATAATTATCAATGAAAATTGCGTAGTACTTGAATCCTTGAGTAGACACAACTGGACTAGGTCCCCACAAATCACAATGAATTCTTTGTAGAGGACCTGTTGATACAAACTCAGAAGACATAAAAGGAAGCTGACAACTCTTCCCTAACTGACACGATTCACAGACTGATGACAGACTGGACTTATTGATAACTATGGCTTTATTTCTTGATAGCTGAAGAAGGATGTCCATGTGAGGATGGCCTAGCCTCTGGTGCCAAATCCCCGCACTTGTTGCTTGCTGTCTGTTGGAGTAGAAAGCCTGAAACTGAGCATCCTTCAACACATATAAGTTCTTGTGTCTACTTCCTTGTGTCAGTACCTGCTTTGTCATTTTGTCCTTAACCAACACAGATTCATTATCAAACGTTATTTCACATGGATAATCGATGTAAGTTTGAGACCGAAAGTAAAGACTTTGTAATAGCAGGACAAACCAACACATCTTGAAGAGGTAGAGTACCTTTAGGCGTTTGCAAAGCAACTGAACCAACATGAGTTATCGGAAGAAAATCACCATTTCCCACTATCACTTGATCATCACCAAGATCACGGCTCAGACGGTTGGTGAGAACCGTGTTTGTGGCGTGGCGAAGCGGCTGAGTCTGGGTACCATTCCTGGCCACTGTGTTGTTGATCGAGCTTCACCGTGGAAGAGCTGTGTGAAGAGTTTCGGAGACTGGAAGTTCTGATCAAAGCGGTTGTAGCAGCGAGGGGCCGTATGACCATAACGACCACATATCTGACATTGAGGTCTCGATGTGTTAGACCCGATAAACTGCTGATGGAACCCGCCCTCGTGTAGAGTAGCTTCGAACCACCAGCGTTTGAAGAACCTCGCCACGGTTTCGCGATTCTTGTAGTAACCACGTCCCCTGTTGCTTGAATTCCCTCTGTCTGTCGCAAAAGCCAAGTGTGGAGAGACCTCACGAGCTTGGTTGTAAACCTTCAGCTTGTCTTCAAAGTTCACAAGTTTAAAGCTTGCATCTTCAAAGGTCATTTCGAACGAGTCCATGGAGTGCTCGATAACGTGCAGATGGACTCATATTCCTTACCAAGTCCACGAGTGCACCATATATCATCTCGGATCTGAGACAGGACACCTATTAAGCTCAACTGGTCACACACTTTTGACTTCACCAAGGTACTCAGCCATCGTTTTCTGATCTTTCTTCATTCCTTGAAGTTTGCGTTGAAGGTCAAGTTTACGCGTCGCTGAGACTCTGTTGTACTTCTTACCAAGACTGAACCACACCTCGAAGCGGACTGAAGGCCATAGACTGATCGAAGAGCTTCTTCTGTCAAGGAACCAAACAGCCAAGCCATAACCAACTGATCTTTCCGGACCCATTTGTGAACTCGGGTTTGCTTCCTCTGTAACAACATCGCCGTTTCTCACGGACAACGCCGGAGATGGTCGAGGAGAGCTCCCATTCTGAAACCGAGAAGAGACTGACTGGAAAGAAAAGATTCAAGCTGTGTTTTCCACAAGAGATAGTTTGAAGAAGAGAGCTTTAAGGTAACACATTGAGTGATACTCAGAGTAGAAAGAGATTCTTGTGTTTCTGCCATAGATCTACTCACTGCGCTCTGATACCATGAGAAACATTAACGTTTAGAAAGAGATGAAAACATAGCTGCCGTTTTATTCAACTTGGAGAACCCTAATACAAGCTATCCTCTTATATAGATGAGGAGACAACCGACTTCACTTAACCTAAGCTCACGTTAGCATCTCACAGGATCTAAAGATCGAATCTGATAAAGATGGGAGTAGGTTGAGACTGCAAGGCGTGAGCTGGCCTCTCCGTACATAGAAGACGACAAGAGCTCTGCTTCTTCCTTTGGTTGATGACGGTGTTAACGGCTAGTGTAGAGATGGGCTTAATGGGCTTGTTATCATAATTCACTTTCGGCCCAGACGACAATGAGATACCTTCTGCAGCAGCTGGAGTCTTTGGGACACTTAGGCTAATACCAGAGATGTGAGGGGTCATGGCTTGGTTAGGCATGTAACGCCATGGATGGTCTTTAGGAGCTGGCTGTGGGTCCCACACGTCTCCGCTATACCCTCCGATGTGTCCACTCTCCATCGCTTCCACCACAGCTTGTCTATCCATGATGGCGGCTCTTGCGTTGTTCACTATCAAAACTCCTTTCTTCAATTTCCCTATCATCTCTTTATTGAACATTCCTCTGCATAAACAAGAAACCAAGAACCCATTTGGTTAAATCACGAACAAAGGTCTCTCATGTTTGTGGTAGCATGCATAAATCATCACATAATATTTGAAAAGATAGTAAACTTGTGAACCAATTAGATTGTGTTATGCAATAACAATAAATAAAAGCCAAGGCCGAGTCTGAAGGTAGCCCTCTATCTCCCAAGACCCGCTTTCAGTCATGGGCAATTGTACGCTGCTCTCTCTCGAGTCAACATATTCCTTATGAAATACCCAAACCTGATAGTAAAATCATCCATATTTGAATGATAGCATGTCCACATAAAATTTTCGATTATATTTCATACGACGTAGTTATTAGAATTGTTTGAAAAAGAACTTATTACAATGAAAGGTTGCAGAGAACTATTACTCCTCTCATTGACCCAACTCCCAGCCTTAAGAGTTTAATATGTCTAGAATTATAAATGCGCCAGCTCTATAATCGCCTCTGCTAAAAAATACTCCTATTTTCTCATAATTAATCGTGTACAAATGCCATTGCATTTTCCAAATAGATTACTGTTTGTAATTATATATATTTAAAACTCTAGAAATTAATAATTTATTAATTTCTAGAGTTATTAATTTAAGAGATTCTTTTTAGATTTATATTTTCTTTTTTAAGTAGTGTAGAAAAATGAAAAAAATTATTTGTTTCATTATATTGTACACTGATATAGAATACTGATATAGTTTATGTATGAATACATATTATATAATAAAAATTCACTTTTATATGTAACTCGATAAAATTAAAAATAAAACTAGAGATAAAATTCATATTTGAAGAAAGATACAATAAAAATATATGTTTATATAAATTTATAGATGGCAATTATTAATTTATGATTTTAATGGGACTATATATTTACATAAAAATTTCAAAATAGTATTATCTTATTATTTATCTAATAATTTTTATTTTGCACTGATCCAAATTGAGACCGAAAATGTACTTATTAATTTTAGCTTTATTAATTTATAAAGTTTCTTCTGTAATAAATTAAATAACTATATAGTATATGATAGTGTCAAAACTATTGGCAATTCTAAGTTCAAAAAACTATTGGCAATTATGATGATACAGCCCAAGAATAAATTTTTTTTGTAAAGACAACTTATAAAATCAATGAATAAAACACTAAGACATGATGTTAAAAATGCAGAAAACAAATTCTGAAAATTATTTATCAAAAATCAAATTCTGAAAATGTTTTCGAAAGAGTAGTTAACAATAGTTTTCAAAGCTGCACGCTTAAAGGTAGACCTCTACGAAGCGCTTTGATATCTGTCGCTGGGACTTTCATCAAATTGTTGCAAGCTCAATCCTTTCCGATCTTCGCTACCTGGATTAAAGAGTGTATGACCTCTCCAAGATTCTCCGCTCGTAAATGGCGGCTGGCTGGCTGGGTTCGCCGTAAAAAGGCTTAGGCCAAGGTGACTCTATCTCCCATATATCTTTATCATGATTATGGAAGTGCTGTCAAAATTATTTGAGAAATTGGTTGATGAAGAGGGTATGAGTTTACATCCTTTATGTGCCAATCCTAGAGTGACTCACTTGCTTTGGATCTACTTGCTTGTCTCTGATGGTTCTACTCATTCAATCAATGGGATTAAAGCAGTAATGAGGTCTTTCAAATGCTGGACTGGTCTTGACACTAACCCCACAAAATCAGAAATCTTTCTTGGGTGTTATAGTAGTATCGCTTCAGTAATAAGTGACCTCTCAGGATTCAAGAAGGGCCTTTCATACCCGTATCTAGGCTTACCCCTGAATCCACTCGCTTGAACTTCAATCCCTGCAGCCATTTCTGGAGCGAATCACCAATAAGCTTCATTCATGGACTGCTAAATGTTTTTCCTTCGCTGGAAAGATAAAAATGGTGACCTTCATTCACGGATGGTCAATTTTGGAGTTTGGTATTCACTTTACCTAAACGGTTCTACGCTAAAGTGGATTCTCTATGCTCAGCCTTTCTATGGAACAACAAAACCACTTCGCTACGGAGCCCGGTTTCATGGGAGAGTATCTGTAAACCTAAGCAAGAGGGAGGCTTGGGATCCGAAAGCTTGAAGATTATCAGTCGGTGTTCCAGTTGAAGAGAGTCTGGAATTATTTCACTTATGCTGAGTCGCTGTGGAGCCGTTGGTTGTACAACAACGTTTTCATCCGCAAAAGCTACTGGATTATGGAAAATGCATCACGGTTTTCTTCAACGGTGAGAAATATGATCTCCATCAAGTCGACAGTTGAATACTTCCTTCGATGCTCTATAGGCGATGGCAGGTCAGCGTCTTTTGCTTTGACTGGTGGATAGATATGGGGCCTTTGATCTCGGCTATGGGTCCTACGGGTCCAAGAGATCTCCGCATTCCCTAAACTCTACAGTTTCCGAGGCAACTAGGGATGGAACCTGGCAACTCCCATCAGCTAGATCCGATGAGGCCGAGACACTACAGATTGTTCTCCACAATTCCACCACCATCTCCTTCAAGAGGTAAAGATTGCTATCTGTGGCGCAGTGGGGACACGAGATAAGTTGTTTGATTCACGAGTCAGCTAGATGCCTCGAAACTGAGTGCTGATGAACTCTCCTCCATCACATTGGAACTCACGAATTTTAAGCTGAAGTTGTGTTTCTACCAGTCGTTGAAACCGTAAAGATAGAAAAGAACTCAGATTTCAGACGAAGAGGGTAGAACCAAGTGAATCTAGAATAATTATCAATGAAAATTGCGTAGTACTTGAATCCTTGAGTAGACACAAGCTGGACTAGGTCCCCACAAATCACAATGAATTCTTTGTAGAGGACCTGTTGATACAAACTCGAAGACATAAAAGGAAGCTGACAACTCTTCCCTAACCGACACGATTCACAGACTGATGACAGACTGGACTTATTGATAACTATGGCTTTATTTCTTGATAGCTGAAGAAGGATGTCCATGTGAGGATGGCCTAGCCTCTGGTGCCAAATCCCCGCACTTGTTGCTTGCTGTCTGTTGGAGTAGAAAGCCTGAAACTGAGCATCCTTCAACACATATAAGTTCTTGTGTCTACTTCCTTGTGTCAGTACCTGCTTTGTCATTTTGTCCTTAACCAACACAGATTCATTATCAAACGTTATTTCACATGGATAATCTGATGTAAGTTTCGAGACCGAAAGTAAAGACTTTGTAATAGCAGGACAAACCAACACATCTTGAAGAGGTAGAGTACCTTTAGACGTTTGCAAAGCAACTGAACCAACATGAGTTATCGGAAGAAAATCACCATTTCCCACTATCACTTGATCATCACCAAGATACGGCTCAGACGACTGAAGCTGAGACACTGTGTTTGTGACGTGAGCGGAAGCAGCTGAGTCTGGGTACCATTCCTGGCCACTGTGTTGTTGATCAGAGAGCTTCACCGTGGAGAGAGCTGTGTGAAGAGTTTCTGGAGACTGGAAGTTCTGATCAAAACGGTTGTAGCAGCGAGGGGCCGTATGACCATAACGACCACATATCTGACATTGAGGTCTCGATGTGTTAGACCCAGTAAACTGCTGATGGAACCCACGCCCTCGTGTAGAGTAGCTTCCAGAACCACCAGCGTTTGAAGAACCTCTGCCACGGTTTCCGCGATTACTGTAGTAACCACGTCCCCTGTTGCTTGAATTCCCTCTGTCTGTCGCAAAAGCCAAGTGTGGAGAGACCTCACGAGCTTGGTTGTAAACCTTCAGCTTGTCTTCAAAGTTCACAAGTTTAAAGCTTGCATCTTCAAAGGTCATTTCCGGAACAGAGTCCATGGAGTGCTCGATAACGGTACAGATGGACTCATATTCCTTACCAAGTCCACTGAGTGCACCATATATCATCTCCGGATCTGAGACAGGACACCCTATTAAGCTCAACTGGTCACACACACTTTTGACTTCACCAAGGTACTCAGCCATCGTTTTCTGATCTTTCTTCATTCCTTGAAGTTTGCGTTGAAGGTCAAGTTTACGCGTCGCTGAGACTCTGTTGTACTTCTTACCAAGACTGAACCACACCTCCTGAGCAGACTGAAGGCCATAGACTGATCGAAGAGCTTCTTCTGTCAAGGAACCAAACAGCCAAGCCATAACCAACTGATCTTTCCGGACCCATTTGACGAACTCTGGGTTTGCTTCCTCTGTAACAACATCGCCGTTTCTCACAGACACTGTCGGAGATGGTCGAGGAGAGCTCCCATTTACGAAACCGAGAAGAGACTGACTGGAAAGAAAAGATTCAAGCTGTGTTTTCCACAAGAGATAGTTTGAAGAAGAGAGCTTTAAGGTAACACATTGAGTGATACTCAGAGTAGAAAGAGATTCTTGTGTTTCTGCCATAGATCTACTCATCAGCCTCGATACCATGAGAAACATTAACGCTAGAAAGAGATGAAAACATAGCTGCCGTTTTATTCAACTTGGAGAACCCTAATACAAGCTATCCTCTTATATAGATGAGGAGACAACCGACTTCACTTAACCTAAGCTCACGTTAGCATCTCACAGGATCTAAAGATCCGAATCTGATAAAGATGGGAGTAGGTTGAGACTGCAAGGCGTGAGCTGGCCTCTCCGTACATAGAAGACGACAAGAGCTCTGCTTCTTCCTTTGGTTGATGACGGTGTTAACGGCTAGTGTAGAGATGGGCTTAATGGGCTTGTTATCATAATTCACTTTCGGCCCAGACGACAATGAGATACCTTCTGCAGCAGCTGGAGTCTTTGGGACACTTAGGCTAATACCAGAGATGTGAGGGGTCATGGCTTGGTTAGGCATGTAACGCCATGGATGGTCTTTAGGAGCTGGCTGTGGGTCCCACACGTCTCCGCTATACCCTCCGATGTGTCCACTCTCCATCGCTTCCACCACAGCTTGTCTATCCATGATGGCGGCTCTTGCGTTGTTCACTATCAAAACTCCTTTCTTCAATTTCCCTATCATCTCTTTATTGAACATTCCTCTGCATAAACAAGAAACCAAGAACCCATTTGGTTAAATCACGAACAAAGGTCTCTCATGTTTGTGGTATTTGCATTGTAATACCTTGTCTTCTCCGTGAGAGGCATGTTGACAACCACAACATCACATTTTGGGAGCATATCATTTAGACTCTCAACGTACTTAGCACCAATCTCTTTCTCCAGATCAGGTTCCATTTGAAGCCTGTCATGGTACAATAAGTTGCACCCGAATGGTTTCAACCTCTGTAACAAAAGCTTTCCGATTCTACCAGCTCCTACAGTTCCAATCGTCTTCCCTTCCAGATCATACGCTCTATAAGCAATGCCAGCTACGTTCCACTCCCCATTTACAACCTGGTTGTACCCTGGTACAAAGTTGCGCATGAGAATCAGGATTCTCATGAGCTCATCTTCTGCTACAGAGACCACGTTGCTTCCCGTGACTTCAGCCACGGTCAGTCCAGCAGCTGCAGCTGCTTGTAGGTCAATGTGATCGGATCCGATACCAGCGGTGAGAAGAAGCTGCAGGTTCTTGGCTTTCTTGATCCTTTCCGCGGTCACATATGCCGGGTGAAATGGGGTGGATATCAAGACATGGAGATCCGGGATATGCTTCTCAAGTTCTGCCAGTTACAAGAGTAGCATTAGGAGAGTCATACATTATATGTGCTATGCATTAAAAAAAGAATAATAAAATATAAAAGCATCTATCTCCAATAAGTGAATATTAGATAATAATAATAATAATAATAATAATAATAATAATAATAATAATAATAATAATAATAATAATAATAATAATAATAATAATAATAATAAAGTAATAATTTATGATATTTTTTTGAGTGATAAAAATATTTTATGTATGGATTGGATGAATACTTACCACAGTCTGGACCTTCTTTGTCGTCGGTGACAATGACTGATGTCCTTGTGTTTCGAGCCAGTTGCGGATTCCTAAGGCGTTCTCAACGCAGCCGAGGAAGTTAGGGTTCTTGGTAGCGTATTCGTTGGCCTTGTAGAAAACACCGACAATCTTTTTGCTCTCACCAGAAGAAGCCTGTTTCATAAACCGGTTCAGAAAACTATTTAGCATAAAGTTTGTATATAGCCATACATACATATATATATATATATATATATGAAAGCAAACTTGAAGCATTTAAGATTCAAAAGAGACCATGTCTTTAAGTAAGACTTGTATCTTAATTTTTGAAGGCTAACACGTATGCGCTCAATTAGTAATATCACACAAAAACATCATACCGTTAATAAATCAAGAAAGAGATACCATGTAGTCATTGCTTCTAGAATGGAAATGAAATAAATCACTAATAAGAAAGGACAGTTGTTCTTTTCTAATTCCCGTCACACGTTACAGCTATGCATTGTCTGAATCATTGTCTAAACAAAATCGATTCTTCAACACCAAAACTGGATCTCATCAATTTAAGTGAACTCGTACAGAAAAAAAATCTGAAAACCTCTACACTTACACAATCAGAAACATTACTCGCCGTAGGCGTATTCAACAAACCAAAAAAGAGCATATAACAACGAGTTTCTCCAGAATTCATTTTGGTGGCCAACGTATCAAACATATAAACACCAGAAATCTTGAAAAGAAGAGAGATGGAAGATCTTACATGAAGTTGACGTGCAAAGTAACCCGAAGAAGAAGAACAGGCTCTGATCGCTGCACCGGTGAATCTTCTCATCGCCATGATTCTCATAGATCAACTTTTAGAGTTCAAAAGGAGTTAAATTATCAATTTGGTTACTTCCTTGGTAGGTTCACTAATGGGAGGAGAAGAGACAACTACTTATATACACACACGTACAGTTGATGAAAGTTCATGCACCTGAACCAAAACCAAAACGTTCCTTTTTGTCCTAGACCAGCTACGATGTGACACGTGGCAAAGATATATCCAAGGCATTATTGTACTTTGATGTTCTGGAATCAAGTCATGTATATCATCCGCATTATAAAAAAAGCCTTTATAACAAAATCAAAGTATTCAAGTCATATCTCTCTTTCTCTTCTCAGTCTCTTCATCTTTCATAAAAAGGAAAGATTTCTAAGCTTATTTGTTTTTGATACTGGAGATTAATTTCCGAATTATTCAGATATCTCTTATGTTTATCAGATTTATTGTTCCGTTTCGGATTTGTTTCTCCATTTAGCTGATTTTTCACCTGTTTTTGTATATATTTTCAAGTTTACTCAAAAATTGTGAAAATTTAGATTTTTTGGACTATGTTTGTTTGATCGTTCATTCTTTCGTAAGTGTAAATTTTCATTTTCCAATCTAAATATCGGGTTAGAGTATAGTTTGATTAAATCGAGTTGATTGGATTGATTAGCTGCTCTAGTTATGTTTTAATCTACAAAAGTAGATTCAAAAAATTTAGGCACTGAAATGTGTTCAGTATAGACTCATCTATAAGCCCATCATCTATAGGGCCTGGTTACCATTAGGACATATCACTTTCAAATGTTTGATACCCCAACCAAGTATTGTTGGTTTACTGCAAGATTATAACCTGTGGGGTTTCGCCAGATTTCCTCTCAATGTGTTGATTCATTCGATGTGTAAAGTGTAAGTTCAAAAATGACACCACAGTAAGTAATATAGAAGGTAAACCAAGAGACAAATTACATAAATAAACACCAAGCTTTTATTAGAATCTCTTTTAAATAATTTTTACAAGACTTGCTTATTCAGCTTTTACACGTCTAGTGTTAACACCCTTAACACACGCTACTGAAAGATTCCTAAGTTATTCGTTTATGTCTCTCCTCCGTCAAGTACTTCAGCCACTGCTTCAGCACGACCCAAGAACACCTCCAAGAGCTTCTCTCTCTCTATAAGATCAGCCTCCGTGTCTCTGTCTCTCTACAGAAGACCCCATAGCTATCTTATAGTTATTCTCCACGTCCCGAAACCCTAGTCTCCAAGGCAACATGGATATGAACATCTTCCATAACATTAAGTGCAACTTTCCTTTTCTTGGAATAGCACTTACTCATTTCCATTAAGTCATAAACTTGCTCCTCAAGTTTATTCCTCTTTCCTTTTCACCAAGATACACGCTTGTTCTCCAAGTCTACACGAGTCCAGCTCAACATCTCGACTCCACATGGTCTTCATCACTCAACACGATGTCTGCCTCAACAACTACGTCAACGACTACGTCAGGACGGACATCTTACATCAACATAAAGTGGGTCAACTGAAACTCACAGTTAGTTTGCTTAGAAATAGAGTAGTCAGAGTTGATACCGTCACTAGTTACAACGTACAACACTGATTCGAGGTTTATGCGTTATGCCAACATGGTTTGGCTGACGAGGCTTATGAATTTTGTAAAGTTGTGAACGTTGCTAGAGCTAAGCGCATCATTATCGCTCGTACTTAGAGCGTATCTTAAATGGAGGGCCCACAGTTTACATAAAAACCGTGCTTTTGTGTGCAAAATAAGAGACGTTTGTTGTAGGTTTTGCTGCTTCGTTAATGGTCACCAACGTGGCATACGTGATTGGTGCGTTTTTTGATTAAATTTTTTTTTCAGACAAAAAGTAAAAAAAAAAAGAAATTTTGCACTCAATGGAGGAACTAAACCTCATCAGTCACACTATACTCATTAGCTCTTGCCTCTTACTATAGTCTCCATGCCATCAAGAAGCCTTCAAGGATATGGTAATGAGTGGGTTTTATCCGGATGTTGTTATTATTATCTTAAATATTAACTATTTATCATATATCATGATTATAAACATTCTATTTTTAGATCATTCAGTTTGTAGTAGCATGCATAAATCATCACATAATATTTGAAAAGATAGTAAACTTGTGAACCAATTAGATTGTGTTATGCAATAACAATAAATAAAAGCCAAGGCCAGAGTCTGAAGCAGGTAGCCCTCTATCTCCCAAGACCCGTTTTCAGTCATGGGCAATTGTACGTTGCTCTCTCTCGAGTCAACATATTCCTTATGAAATACCCAAACCTGATAGTAAAATCATCCATATTTGAATGATAGCATGTCCACATAAAATTTTCGATTATATTTCATACGACGTAGTTATTAGAATTGTTTGAAAAAAGAACTTATTACAATGAAAGGTTGCAGAGAACTATTACTCCTCTCATTGACCCAACTCCCAGCCTTAAGAGTTTAATATGTCTAGAATTATAAATGCGCCAGCTCTATAATCGCCTCTGCTAAAAAATACTCCTATTTTCTCATAATTAATCGTGTACAAATGCCATTGCATTTTCCAAATAGATTACTGTTTGTAATTATATATACGGTAAAAACTCTAGAAATTAATAATTTATTAATTTCTAGAGTTATTAATTTAAGAGATTCTTTTTTAGATTTATATTTTCTTATTTTTAAGTAGTGTAGAAAAATGAAAAAAAATTATTTGTTTCATTATATTGTACACTGATATAGAATACTGATATAGTTTATGTATGAATACATATTATATAATAAAAATTCACTTTTATATGTAACTCGATAAAATTAAAAATAAAACTAGAGATAAAATTCATATTTGAAGAAAGATACAATAAAAAAATATATGTTTATATAAATTTATAGATGGCAATTATTAATTTATGATTTTAATGGGACTATATATTTACATAAAAAATTTCAAAATAGTATTATCTTATTATTTATCGAATAATTTTTATTTTGCACTGATCCAAATTGAGACCGGAAAAATGTACTTATTAATTTTTAGCGTTTATTAATTTATAAAGTTTCTTCTGTAATAAATTAAATAACTATATAGTATATGATAGTGTCAAAACTATTGGCAATTCTAAGTTCAAAAAAAAAAACTATTGGCAATTATGATGATACAGCCCAAGAATAAATATTTTTTTTGTAAAGACAACTTATAAAATCAATGAATAAAACACTAAGACATGATGTTAAAAAATGCAGAAAACAAATTCTGAAAATTATTTATCAAAAAATCAAATTCTGAAAATGTTTTCGAAAGAGTAGTTAACAATAGTTTTCGAAAGCTGCACGCTAAAGGTAGACCTACGGAAGGCGTTTGATACTGTCTGCTGGGACTTCGTTATCAAATTGTTGCAAGCTCAATCCTTTCCCCCGATCTTCGTTACCTGGATTAAAGAGTGTATGACCTCTCCAAGATTCTCCGTTTCCGTAAATGGCGGGCTGGCTGGGTTCTTCGCCGGTAAAAACTGCGTCAAGGTGACTCTATCTCCCCATATATCTTTATCATGATTATGGAAGTGCTGTCAAAATTATTTGAGAAATTGGTTGATGAAGAGGGTATGAGTTTACATCCTTTATGTGCCAATCCTAGAGTGACTCACTTGCTGTTTGCGGACGACTTGCTTGTCTTCTCTGATGGTTCTACTCATTCAATCAATGGGATTAAAGCAGTAATGAGGTCTTTCAAATGCTGGACTGGTCTTGACACTAACCCCACAAAATCAGAAATCTTTCTTGGGTGTTATAGTAGTATCGAAGCTTCAGTAATAAGTGACCTCTCAGGATTCAAGAAGGGCTCCTTTCATACCCGTTATCTAGGCTTACCCCTGAATCCGACTCGTTTGAACTTCGAATCCCTGCAGCCATTTCTGGAGCGAATCACCAATAAGCTTCATTCATGGACTGCTAAATGTTTTTCCTTCGCTGGAAAGATAAAAATGGTGACCTTCGTTATCTACGGGATGGTCAATTTTGGAGTTTGGTATTCACTTTACCTAAACGGTTCTACGCTAAAGTGGATTCTCTATGCTCAGCCTTTCTATGGAACAACAAAACCACTTCGACTCGGAGCCGGGTTTCATGGGAGAGTATCTGTAAACCTAAGCAAGAGGGAGGCTTGGGGATCCGAAAGCTTGAAGATTATCAGTCGGTGTTCCAGTTGAAGAGAGTCTGGAATTATTTCACTTATGCTGAGTCGCTGTGGAGCCGTTGGTTGTACAACAACGTTTTCATCCGCAAAAGCTACTGGATTATGGAAAATGCATCACGGTTTTCTTCAACGGTGAGAAATATGATCTCCATCAAGTCGACAGTTGAATACTTCCTTCGATGCTCTATAGGCGATGGCAGGTCAGCGTCTTTTTGCTTTGACTGGTGGATAGATATGGGGCCTTTGATCTCGGCTATGGGTCCTACGGGTCCAAGAGATCTCCGCATTCCCCTAAACTCTACAGTTTCCGAGGCAACTAGGGATGGAACCTGGCAACTCCCATCAGCTAGATCCGATGAGGCCGAGACACTACAGATTGTTCTCTCCACAATTCCACCACCATCTCCTTCAAGAGGTAAAGATTGCTATCTGTGGCGCAGTGGGGACAGTAGTTATGACAAACAATTCTCCACCAAGAGAACATGGGAGCTGATAAGGCAGACTGCAGAGCCAGTTTCATGGGCAGGCTTGGTCTGGTTTAAGGAGGAAATCCCGCGTTGCTCGTTTATCACCTGGCTGTCTGTGCTTCAGCGACTACCAACAAGGGATCGGCTAGCGTCTTGGGGCATGAATATTCCGGCGCATTGTGTGCTCTGCTCAAGTGGGTTAGAATCACATGATCACCTATTCTTTCAATGCACCTATGCTTCTTCTGTTTGGTCGCGTTTCTGTGTAGGAAGATATCTCTCGGCTCCTCCGGTCTCAACACTAGCGTGTGCCAACGCGATGCGATGTCACCAGTTCACTTCTCGACCTAGGACTATACCAGTCCTCAAGCTAATATTGCAGGTTGTCATCTATTGCTTGTGGAGGAAAGGAACACGCATCTTCACAACCACTTCTATTCCTGCACCGGTGCTGGCTTCAAGGGTAGATCGCATGATTAGGGACCGGCTGCTTTCTATCCCGCCTCGATCTCCATCTCATGTCTCGCTCCTGAAGCTTTACTCCGCCTTTCTTTGTAATGAACCTTAGTTTCTTGTTTTTTTTTCTTCATTCTCTTCTTATTGCCTAATAAGTGGCTTGCCACATCTTGTAATTCAAAAAACAGAAAAGTTGGTATAAATCTTAACATTTACACCACAAAAAAAAAAAATGTAAAAATTCATCGGACAACGGACATGTTATCTGACAGAAGAAGTTACTAATAGAACAGTGTACGTAATTATAGATATATTGCTGGGGCACAACGATCAAGATATTTTAATGATAAGAGAGAGCTTCTATTCTCTATTTTTGTTACAATAACACTGTTTTCTTTATTTCATGAAATCTCCTAATCCCAAGAGAGTCAAATCATCTTCTAGTTAAGTATCTGCCTTAGATTAATTGCTAACTCTCATGCACATACTTATCATACAAAATATTAGTAATTAATTGTGCTGAATACTCTAACCCAAGATTCCCGGACGATGGTCCGAGAGTATCATTGTACAAAATTAAAATTTATCTAGAATTGAGAGAACATCACTTATTTTAAAACAACTTAAAATCTTTAAATATCAGTCAAAGTGATACGGAGGCTGTATATGTTAAGTTGGCATTGGTTTGGCTATTATAATTTGTTTTTATCCTCTTGCTTTGTTTTTCTCACAAAAAATATTCTTTTAGGGAGGTGTATTCAACTGAGAGTTTTAGGTGATTTGTATTAAAGTGACAAATCCACTGTTATTCAAACATGAATTTTAACAATTCATTTAAAATCCAGTGTTATTGAACTTGATATTTCGTAAAGTATTCTGAAATCCACTGTTATTGAACTTATTTTAAGTTGTGGAGTTTTAGGGGGTGTATTCAACTAAGTTTTTGAAGTGATTGGTCTTAAAATGACAAATCCACTGTTATTCAAACGTGGATTTTAAAAATCAGTTATTGAACTTGTCATTTCATAAAATACACTATAATCCACTGTTATTGAACAAAATTTTAGTTGAAGATTCCAGGGTGCTTTAGGTGTTTTTAGAGTGTTTCAGAGAAGTTCCTTAGTTATAAAAATTTAAATTCAAATCTCATGGTTTTAGATGAGATTCTAGAGTTATTTAACAAAAATCACACCAAATCTCAAATTCTTCTACAATCATCTAAAAACTCACTAAAAACCAAATCACTTCAAATTTCAGATTCAATACACCCCCCTAAAGTTTTCAGGTGATTTTAGAATGTTTGGATGGAGTTTCTTAGTTAAAAAACTTACAACTCAAATCCCATGATTTTAGTTGATATTCTAGAGTGGTTTAACAAAAATCACCTAAATCTCTGCAACTTATTGAAATCATCTAAAATTCAATTAAAAAACAAATCACCTCAAATGTTAGATTGAATACACCCTCCTTATTCTTACAAGCACAACAGGTTTCTTAATATACAAAACAAATTGAAAATGAAAGATTAACAAAAAGACCAATGAGGCCCTTTTAAAAGGTGGGCTTAATAATTAAGAGTTTTGATTCAAAACCAGTTTAGCACCAGTGCATATTATTATATCAGGTTCCAATTTCACAATGTATATAAAGAATTACAACATCATCCTGAAGATTAGGGGGGAGGGGGGTATTGGGAGATGAATTTGTATAGAGTTTGTAAATTTTAAGAGTTTGTAAATTTTAAGAGTTGATAGATTTAAAAAATCATGTGGATTGTGAAAATGTATATAAATTGATGTATAAAATTTGATCATGATTTCTTTAGATTTGTATAGATTTTCATCAATTTGGCTTACCAGAAGAATTTTCATTAAAGAGGCAAAATTGCTTTATAGATATATAAAGAGTAATAAAGAAATAATAAAAATAATAATTTTTAAAAATAATTTTGAATAATATGTTTTAAATTCAAACTTTTTATAAAAAAATGATTTTTCAACTTTTTAAGTTTTCTTTCTGAAATTTCAAAATGGTTTTTCAAACTATTTAAAAAAAAATATTTTCAAAATTTTAATATTTATAAATATAACTATATATTCAAAATGATAAAACAATATAAATATAATTATATATTCAAAATGATAAAACAATATAAATATAATTATATATTCAAAACTGTAAAGGTAGATAAAATGTAATAAATTATAGTTTTGGACATATAATTTGGATTTAAGGTGCAATGGATATTTGCTAAGAATTATAACATGGATTTTGAAAATCACATGGATACATATGATATTGAAAATTGAGTCTTATGAGTAAAAATGAATAGAATTCATCTCCCAATAACACTAGATTTAGTTAGAATTAGATAATCAATAATAACAAGACTTTTTGAATAACAAGGATTTGAATAGAGTTTGAAAATTCTTAAACCGATAACAATGGATTCTATTAAGATTTTAGAAATCCAAAAACCAATAATAATGGAATCTCAAAATTTTCAAAGTTTATGAGAATTCACTTACAAATAACCCCCCTAACTATTTCTTGTATTATTGATTATTAACATTCGAGTTTTAGCATAATAATATTATGTCGTTATATTTAAATTAATTAACTATATCTATAAGTAGATCATTCAGTCAGTTCGTAGCATTAATCATCACCTAATCTTTGAAAAGATGGTAAACTTGTGAACCAACATATTCCTTATGAAATACCGAAACCTGATAGTAAATTCAACAAGATTTGATTGATAGAATGTCCACATAATTTTGATCCAAAAACAAAGAGTGTCCACATAATTTTTCGATTATATTTTATACGATGTAATTATTACGATGTAGTTATTATAATTATTTGAAAAAGAACTTCTTACAATGAAATGTCGCAGAGAACTTTTACCAAAAAAAAAAAAAAAGTTACAGAGAACTATTACTCGTCTCATTGACTCAACTCCCAGCGTTAAGATTTTAAAATGTCTACAATTTTAAATGCACCATCTATATAATCGCCTCTGCTAAAAAAATATTTTTTTCTCATAATTTATCTTTTTTTTTGTAACTTTCTCGCATCGAATCTCGTACAAATGTCATTGCATTTTCCAAATAGATTTTACTGTTTGCAAATATAATACTTATAAGGTAATACTATAGTGCCAAAATTATTGACAATTTTATGTTCAAAAAAAAACTATTGGCAATTTCTGATGATACAGCCAATGAAAAAATAAATAATTTTTGTAAAAAACAGCTTATAAGTCAATGAATAAATCACTAAGACATGATGTTAAAAAATGCAGCAACCAAATTCTAAAAATGTTTTCAAAAGAGTAGTTAACAATTTTTTTTGTTCAACAGTAGTTGACAATAGTTTATTTGCTTACGTACATGAAAATTTGTAATATGCATTGGACGATGGACATGTTATCTGACAAGAGAAGTTACTAAAAGAACAGTATACGTAATTATAGATATATTGCTGGGGCACAAAGATCAAGATATTTTAATGATAAGAGAGGGAGCTTCTATTCTCTATTTTTTTCCTTACAATAACACTGTTTTTCTTTTTTCATGAAAATCTCCTAATCCCAAGAGAGTCAAATCATCTTCTAGTAAGTTTCTGCCTTAGATTAATTGCTAACTCTCATGCACATACTTATCATACAAAATATTAGAAGTAATTAATTGTGCTGAATAGTCTAACCCAAGATTCCCGGACGCTGGTCCGAGAGTATCATTGTACAAAATTAAAATTTATCTATTAGATTAGCCATTTCAATCTTTTGTATCAATGCTAGAGTCTAGAGATAATTTATAAGGATATATGTAATATATAATTTGTATTTTGACATTGATAATGGCAAATCACTATGGATCTCACTGTCCAATCGGTTGCAGCAAGAACCACAAGTCCTTGAGGCTTGAGTTATATATATATATATATATATATTTGTATAGTTGTAGGTTTGTTGTATTTATAGGTTTGTTGTACTCTCAAACCCTATTCAGTTTCATGAGTTTAAAATTTGCATCACCATTGTTTTTTTTTTATGGAGTCTAAGACAAAAGTGGTGTATTTTTCTGTTTAAAATTGTACCAAGAAACTTTTGCTTATGATGTATTCGATTAACCAAGGTTCAAAAATACACTTTGATAAACACTAGCCTGACACATGAAACTTCGATGCCGAAACAGCTCTAAGATCAAAGACGAATCTTTTTAAGCATACACGTGATTTTTGTGTCCCCCTAGACCATCTTAGGCAGTCCATGTTTTCAAACTTTCAGTGGAAAATCTTGATTAACTCATTAAACTACTACGTATCAGTAATTACCAGCTTGCATCTCAGAAATATATTAGTATCATCACATGCCAGACACAATCAATACACTATTTAATAAGCCCATATACCTGTATAATGTGACTAGCTATTATTTACACTCTTCACATAAATATTCCACTAGGTCTTGTAGTACTATTTAATAACTCCATCAAATAACTACTCATACAATCTCTTTACTTCTCTCTTTCTGTGATCTCTCTCTCTCTCTCTCTCTGTCTCTCGTCAGTCTTCTAAAGAAGCAAAAATAATGAGGAAAAAAGTTAGTACTGATGAAGAAGGAAACAATGAGTACAAGAAAGGTTTGTGGACTGTAGAAGAAGACAAGATCCTCATGGATTATGTCAAATCTCATGGCAAAGGCCACTGGAATCGTATTGCCAAAAAGACTGGTCTCTTTTCTCTTTCTACTCTCTCTCTCTCTCTCATACGTTTTTTGTGTGGGGGCGAAAATTGATATCATATATTTTCTTTTAAGACCCTGACAAAAAAAGATTTTTTTTTATGAATGATTTCAAGTTAAGGGTTCTATATATCATGATCATATATATAGTATTACCTCTTAACCTAAGTTAATATTGTTGCTTATTTATTTAGAATAGTAAGTCCTTATATCGCAGTCTAAGCTTGAATTTGATTTACAGTTATATCTAGTGGTTTTGGGTAGAAACGATAGATTATGAAGTCAAGTCTACTTGATTATATCCTTAACTGGAATACCATCCTATCTCTATCTTTTATTTGCTGTTTCATGGGTGATAATTGATGCTAACTTATGAGTTACTGTGTAAATTAGGTTTAAAGAGATGTGGAAAGAGTTGTCGATTGAGGTGGATGAATTATCTCAGCCCAAATGTTAAAAGAGGTAATTTCACCGAGCAAGAAGAAGATCTTATCATTAGGCTCCACAAGTTGCTTGGTAATAGGTATATATTATAACTTCACTAATTACATTTAGTTCATTAAACTAACTGCTTCAAGAGAATTATAAAGCTATTTATATCCATGTTCATCACTATAAATAATCATGATTTTATTCTCGAACTTGCTATGGAGCACGTGTTTTTATTCTCTAAATTTACATAAAACATTTCTAGAAGTATGATTAAGAGTAGGGAACTAATTTATAGTTGATTTGTATTTAAATAGGTGGTCCTTGATTGCTAAAAGAGTGCCGGGTCGGACGGATAACCAAGTGAAGAATTATTGGAACACGCATCTGAGTAAGAAACTTGGAATCAAAGATCCAAAAGCCAAGCCGAGCAATGGTGATATTGTCCATCAGATCAGTCACACAAATCCTACTGAAACATTAGAAGAAACAAATATCTCAAATATTAATGATAACATTGAGATTCAAGAAGATCGTCAAGGAAGTAACTATTTGAGTTCACATTGGGTGCATGATGATGAGTTTGAGCTAAGTTCACTCACCAACATGATGGATTTTATAGACGGACACTGCTTTTGATGTTTTTAGTTTAGCATTTGGTTTTCATTTAGTCTCGTTATCCTTGACTGATCAAACACTAATACATCAACAATCTTTGATCAAAAGTTGCTAATGTGTTAGTGTCTGATTGGCGAAGTCTTTTAATTAGGTTAACTTTCTTGGATTATATACATGCGTGAAAACTCTATGCACCAATATATGTTATGTTTGTATCTTTATAAGCAATATATTTGTATTTTCTTGTGTCAAATGTTCATATAATTAAACATGTCAAATATCAGTTCAGCTTATAAGATAAAATTAAAAGAATATGGATAACTAATGGCATGTTAGAAGTTCTACTTTTATTTATACTAGGTAAGGAACCCGTTCGATATCGCACGGGAGTTCATTTTGTATAAATTACATTCTATATAAATAATAAGTTATATTCCAAAAACGTAGAATTATGTTAGTTTGGTAATATAAATTATACTTTTATTAAAATTGATTTGGAATATTGGCTGATAAAGTAGTAGATGCTATTATATAAAAATGATAGGTATATAAAAATTGAAAAAAATAATAAAAGGAATTCATAGATATTTTTCAAAAAACAGATGAAAGATACATATTTAGATATTTATTTAGACTATTTGAAGGTATAATAAATAGAAATAACTTGTCGAAAAAAATTACTAACTAACCAAATTAACGTCCACTAAATCTATGCTATTTTGAAGATGAAAAATAAACCTTTGAATATATATTTTTAAATTTTGGTATTATTAGTAATTATATCATTTAAGTAGGATTGAAAATGATTGAATCCCACACAAGATCATTTTTTGAAAAATTATTTTTTTGGGTGTGAAAAGTTGGTTGGATAGGTGAAATAAAAAACAAGAAAAAACACATTTATAGATCAATAATCAAAATTTAGATGAAAAATAATGATTAAATCATGCACGAGATTTTTTTGAAAAAGTATTTGACCTTATTCCATGTACAATGATTAGTTTAGAGTTATAACTCCTAACACCAAAAATTGTAATGGTTCATAGCCAAAGTTTACCATATAAAATTTTTCATAATTTTAGTAGTTCATCATCAATAGCTATTATCATTAATTGTTAAAATATTTTATAAATATAGTATTATAAAATAAATAAATTATCAAACTAAATTAAATTACTTAAATATTCTATAAAATTTTAATATATAGATAAAACAGATATGGAAATAAACTAAAATATAACTCATTAAATATATACAAATTTTATGTTAAAAAGATATATTTAAGACATTTTGAGAATTTTTTAAAACTTTATGCAGTTTTAAAATGAAAAATAATATTTTTGGAAAAAAAATAAAATTAAGTGATTTGGCACCAGTTTTTTTTCTAGATTGATAAAGGAAAGTTGATTCTAAAACTAAGTGGTAATTTGTATATTTAAAGGAACGAAGCAGTTATTAAACTAATTTGTGAAAAGACATGACCCTTTAAAAGGCAATTATTCATTTCATTAGAACTTCTTAAGTAGAAAAAAAATATCGTACCTATGTAATTCAAACCAAACATTAGCCTTACATCTATCTTATTAAAGTAGAAGTACCTTTTGGTTTTGTTTGGCAACATAAATTATAGAGTTAAAAAAAATAAAATATTGTTTGGACACAAAGATAACATCTAACTTGGGCTTATATAATTGGACCATATTATTTAATTTGCTATTATGATCCATTTTGATAACTTGATTATTTATTAGGTCATTGTAATTATTGGTTGTTTTGTTATAACTATTGGTATTTATAGTTTATATATAATACATAGATAAACATATAATTCTCTCAAAAAAAATTGTTGTTCATTAATACAATAATACAATAGATATGTAACTATTAATTTAAAAATACATTTTTCTATATTAGGGTTACAATATCAAATAAACAATGCAAAAAAAAAAATATATATATATATATACTAAGATATTGGTATTTTTAGTGTTACAAATACATTAACAAAAATATGATAACTAATAACTTGAACCATACTTTATACAATGCAATAATTTCTTATTGGGTATAAGTTGATAATATTTTTACAAGTTAAAGCAAACACCCGCCCGACTGGGCGGGTCAAGATCTAGTTGTCTGTTAAAATCACAGAACGTGGGGTTTCCTAATATCACATATATTCTAACCGTAAAACTATTCATTACAAACAATTAACTTAAATATAAAAAAAACTTCTATTCATTTCTTTTTAATTCCTTGTTTAGCTTGCTTGAAATAATATAAATGACTAATATTTCAAACGTTTCGGGTCATAAACACAGATTATCACGTCACATGATCTCTCGCTCTTTTGATGTTAGCAAAACAGGCATTTGGTATGTAAAGTTGAGTAACACATGTATCAAAAATAACTATAAAACTTCCGCATTTTTTGAAAACAAAAAAAATGTAAACATATTTGGACAAAGTGTTGCTGTGTAAGCAAGAGTTTCAAATACCAATTTAGAGAAGAAAATAGTTGTTAACTATCGTTTTAATCTGTTAGATTAGTGCGTAGAACTTTTTTTCACCATTTTTATTATTAGTTAGATAATTGAAAATTTTACTTTGAGAAATGCATGGACATGGACTATTTATATATTTTGAAAATCACTTTGAATAGTCACATCTTTTCGATTTAAATAGTCGCATCCTTTACATTTAAAAGTAGTCATTTGTAAAGATTTTTATCCGAAATGTCACAACCTTTCTAAATTTTTAAAAAATATTGAAAAAACACAACCTTAAACAAGTAAGAGACACAACCATTAACAAGTAAGAGACACAACCTTTAATAAAAAGAAACCATAATAAACAAACACAACTTTTATCAAAGAAGAGACACAACCTTTTATAAAAAACACCTTAATGAACCAACACAAATTTTAACAAGAATTGTTATCCATATAAAAATACACAATCTTTGGAATTAATTGTGATTCCTATTATTAGTAGATAGTGAAAAGAAGAAAACAATATGTGGGAAATATTACATATGATTACTAGCCAATTTACTATATATCTCTTTTGGTTTCAATTACCACCTGACGACTTCAATCTAAGATAGTATGTAACAATAATATTTGTGTTTCCCAAGTGTTGATGTTAGTTAAAATAATTCTAATGTACTATGTAAGTGAGAGATTAGACACAATCCTTGATTGCCCTGGCGACCTTAAATTACACAAAAGAAAATTAAGTACTAGTCAGAAATTATATTGGTCGAATTTACATTCACACGTCCCTAAAAATCTATAAATTTCTGTGACAAAACTGCACCCCTTCTTAATTTATGATCTTTGTCTTTTGTTTTAATACGTTCTTTTAAAGCTTGTTCCCCAACTTCCATTGGTTTTAAATTATACAGTCATTTAAATAATGCATGATACTGTTTCATTTTGTATATGAAGCATGGAGTACATTTGAAGTAGAGGGGGTTTGATGATCTACAAGGGGACACGTTGGTTATGTATAATTGAAATGACAAGCTGAAGGTTCCCAAATTTGACCAGATCGATCTTAATTAATGTAATTAATATGGCAGCCACATCTCCATCCTGGACAACAGTACTTTAACAATTTTTAATTCGTGATTTTGTAGAAAAATACGCAAAATTCAATGAAAATAAAAACAGATTTTCATTTTAAAACCTCTAATTTAATTATTCTTTTCATTTAATGAACAATTTATTCTGTCATTTTAAATATTCTATGATTTTGACATTTCACCATGTTATACATATAAACCAACTAAATAAAGAACAAACACAAAATAAGCATATAATTAAATTCTTATATATAGAATTCAGAATTCTTTTTTATTCATTTTATAAGTCGGATAGATAGTTGAGAAAACGGAGCTTAACTCAAATAAAGATGCAGTTATTCGAGTAGCCATTAATTTAGATGGGAGATCAAGAGTAGAGAAGAAGGTGATGAATATGGTGAAGATGATTATGATGTATTGGTTCAAATAGGATGAGCGGGAGAGAGGCCGAACTGGAGTTCCCAAAGCTCAAAAGCTCCCTTAACAAAATCATAATAGCCTCCCTTCAAAGCAAGTGTTCCTTTGACAACACCTTCTCTCACAAATGGGTATGTTAATAGATTTGCTAGTGACACATTCACTGCCTCCTACAATATTCAATGCAAAATTTATTTTTATTGGTTGAAATATGATTAGGTGTATATGTAATAGTGTTTTTGTAGGAAATGTACAAAATTAATTGTTTTCTTAATCCGGTGTGGTGAAATTTAAAAGCGACACTTATAATGAAACAGAAGAGTATATATTATAAATTCACTAATTACATTTACTTCATTAAACTAACTGCTTCAAGAGAAAGAATACAGCTATTTATATCCATGTTCATCACTATAAATAATCGTGAATTTATTCTCGAACTTGCAATGGAGCACGTGTTTTCATTCTCTAAAATTACATAAAACATTTCTAGAAGTATGATTAAAAGTAGAGAACTAAAATATACTTGATTTGTATTTAAATAGGTGGTCCTTGATTGCTAAAAGAGTGCCGGGTCGGACGGATAACCAAGTGAAGAATTATTGGAACACGCATCTGAGTAAGAAACTTGGAAACAAAGATCCAAAAACCAAGCCGAGCAATGGTGATATTGTCCATCAGATCAATCTCACAAATCCTACTGAAACATTAGAAGAAACAAATATCTCAAATATTAATGATAACAGTGAGTTTCAAGAAGATCGTCAAGGAAGTAACTATTTGAGTTCACATTGGGTCCATGATGATGAGTTTGAGCTAAGTTCGCTCACCAACATGTTGGATTTTATAGACGGACACTGCTTTTGATGTTTTTGTTTTGACTTTGGTTTTCATTTAGTCTTGTTATCTTCTCTTCATAGCTGATCATGTTAGGAAATACGCAGTCAAATTTTTGCGGTAAACCAGAATTTGTGGGGCGGGAAAAGAGCACACACCAAATTGTTAACGGAGTTGACCATGTTGCTTACGTCTCCGGACCTGCTATAGATCTTTTATTATTAACCAGAGAAATTTTACAAGCTTACTACTCACACCGATCCCAATCACTCGAAATACTCGTAATTTCTTAAAGAAGATTTTTGTGAGAAATTTTTTTTTTTTTTTTTTTTTCTCACGTTTTGTTCTTCTTCTCTTCTTCTTCTCTCTGTTTTTCTTGTTTGGGATGGTTTGCTCTTCACCTTGCGTTTAGTATTTATAGAAGAAGCTTGGACATGTGAAAGCCATAATTATTGACAAAATGGCCTCCTCTTTTGTTGACTTCGTTGTCATTCTTTACCGACACCACCGTCCATCATTTTTCACATGTATTTGACTAACATTCTCCCACTTGAAGACTGATTTCAATCTGTCTTCACACTTGATCAATGTAGCAGGTCTCCCCAGCTTGCTCCAACAAATGGCCGAGGTTACACAACCTCAGCTTGTCATCTGACGACCTTCCATGTCTGCGGATTCTTGCTTCCGGGATCTTCTCAGCACCAACATTTCATCTTCCAACGCTGATCGATGAAATGATACCGGCGATGTATGTGCTTCGTCCGAGCATGGTAAACCGGATTCTTTGCCAAATCGATGGCACTTTGTCGCGATTACAACACACCTTTCTCTTGGTCATGGCTAGCTCTTCTAGAATTGTAGCCATATCATCTCTTTTGTTGCCTCGTTACAGCAACATACTCAGCTTCACACGATAGAGATACAATTTTCTCAACTTTGAAACCCAACAAATTGCGTACCGAAAGGTGTAGACATACCGGTTGTGCTCTTACGTGTCAATGTCACCTCCATTGTCAGCATCAACATATCCCTGCAATCCCGTCTTAGACTTCGTGAAACATAGCGATAAACTTGGATTTCCTTTTAGATATCTGAAAATCCACTTAACGGCTTCCCAATGTTCCTTCCCGGATTGCTCATAAATCTGGCGGCGACTCCCCTTGCGTGTGCAATGTCGGCCTTGTACATATCATCGCGTACATCAGGCTTCCTGCGAGGCATATGGAACTTTATCCATACATGCCATCTCTTCCCGTCTTTGGAGACTGTTCTCTGGATAACGAAAGTGACTTGCGGGAGTACTAACGGCTTCGGTCATCCATGTTAAACCTCTTGAGGACTTTCTTCACATACTCCTCTTGTGATAGCTTAAGACCTTCCTTGCTCCTGATTCTCATCCCTAGAATCGTCTTGCTTCTCAAGGTCTTTCATCATGAACTCTTACGAGTTTCGTCTTCAAGATGTTGATCTCGTGAAGTCTGCTCCTACTATCAGCATGTCATCGACATATAGAACAATATCAAGTAGACTCTTCAAGCGTCTTGAAGTAACAACAGTGGTCAGCTTCACACCTCGAAACCAGCGCCTTTAATAAAGTTGTCGAACCGTTTATACCATTGTCTTGGAGCTTGTTTTAAGCGTACAAACTCCTTTTCAGCTTGCAAACAAGGCTTTCCTTCCCTTTGATCTCAAAGCCTTGGGTTGCTTCATATAAATTTCCTCATCCAAATCACCGTGAAGAAATGCCGTCTTCACATCCATCGTTGAAGATGCGGATCTTCTTGTTACCAGCCAAGAACCGTTAATGGTCACCATCTTGACTACGGAGAAGATTTCGGTGTAGTCAGCGCCTTCTTTTGTTGGAATCCCTTCACAACAAGCCTCGCTTTATAGCTTACTCCCATCGGTTCTTCTTTTATTCGGTAGATCCACTTGTTATGCAATGCCTTTTTCTCCTTAGGCAAATCGCTAACTCCGTGTGATTGGATAACAACGAGTCCATCTCGCCGTTCATTGCAAGCTCCCACTTGATCGACTCATCAACTTGCATAGCTTCTTCATAACATTCAGGCTCGCCTGCGTGCGTGAGAGAATGTAGTTGGCGATGGAGAGAATCTTCTGGCTTTCGATGATTACGCGACCGTCGTAACTCCGTGACTGGTGTATATGGGACCACCAGAATCATCACTTTCTTCAGCCTCACCACTCGTCTTGAGAGATTTCTTCTTCTGGCATTGCGGTATCCTGTGGCAACTCGGTGTCGGATATCTTCTAAGTCAACAGCTCAGGGCTCTTTCTTCTCGAGCCTTCTCTTAGCTTATCCTTGTACTGGCTTCTTCGTTGAACACAACATTTTTCTGCGATGATCCTGATTTTCGTCATCCCAAAACCGGTAACCAAACTCCGTGTCACCATAACCGATGAAGTAACACTTTTAGACTTAGTCAAGTTTACTTCTTGCCATCGTCAATGTGAACATAAGCTAAGCAACCAAACACCTTTAGATAAGAAAGGTTTACTTTCTTTCGCTCAAACTTCTTGAGGATCTTAAATCCCAATGGTACGAGCGGTCCTCTCGTTTATTAAGAAGGCTGCGGTATTGATTGCATCTGCCCAGCGTCTTTGGTAATCCGTGTAATCTCATGCTCCTTGCGCTCATTCAAGGTTCGGTTCATTCTTTGCTATTCCATTCGTTGGCGTTCGAATAGTCTTCTCCATCTTGATCCGTTATCAGCGCGTATCTCGTGAACTTCGCCCATATACTCACCACCATTATCAGGCACTTCAACTTGAGATTCGTCTCAACCTCAACCATGGTTTTCCATCTCTTGAAAACCGAGACTTCATATTTGTTCTTCATGAAGTAGACCCACACCTTTCTTGTGGAGTCATCAATGAAGGTCACATAGTAGTACGAACCTCCCAGTGATGCAAGCGGAGTCCCCTGCGTCGGTGTGCACCAGCTCTAACTTCTCAGATTTTGGCTCTCTTCCTCCTTTAGAGAAACTAACTTCGTTTCGTTTCCCAAGGATGCAACTTTCACACATCGATGATCCACCGTCTTCGGATCGAAGGCGCCATTTTCTACCATGAGTTTCATCCCTTTTCACTCATGTGCCCCAATCTACAATGCCACAACTTGGTCTGTTTGACATCCTCAACAACAGCAACGGTGTCTTCATAGCTTCGTCGTCATATAAAGAGTACCTCTTTATGACCTCTACAACCACCATGGAACCTTTTCTACTCTCGGGCTCCACCACCAAAATTAACATCGTGCCCGTATCAAGGTGACCTCTGAGATCAGATTTACATCAACTTTGGCACATGTCGACCCGTAATCTTCCACACGGTCCGGACATCTTCGGTTGATATCTCCAATACCAACTATGTCCAAAGGTAATCCATCAGCAAGATATACCTTTCCGTAATTTCCGCAATATAATTTTCCATGATGTTATGGTGCGGTGTGGTGTCGGAATGGCGCCTCGAGTCGAACCCATGAATCGACCGGGCTATCAACATAGGAGATTGGCGCTTTGGTGTTATTTCCAGCTGCATCACGAGCTTCACTTTTCGGAGAATCAGCAGACCTACCAATGCATCGCGATTTCCGTGTCCTTTGCATTGGCTCGCCTCTAGTGTTGTCTTCCTCCTTCGTGGTGCTCGACAATTCTTCTTGATGTGACCTGTCTTTCCACAATTCCAGCACTCTGCGGCTGTCGAATTTAGTGACCCGTCCATTTCTTGACTTCGATCGCCATTAGCGGTTATTTCTATCACGGGTTTCTCCCTGTTTTCCACGTTGAAAGCGAGCTCGTTGATGCCTCCCGAGTCTATCCTTCAAACTTCCTCAGCAAGGATACGATCTCTAACATCATTGAATTTGAGCTTTTGAGTACCCGAGTTACTAACCGCTGCCCTCATTGCTCCCAACTATTTGGCGAGATGCCAACAAAATCGGTCTCGCGCTTCATCTTCAAACTTCGATTTCAACCGATGACGGTTGGTTGACAATCGTGTTGAACTCATTCACATGTCGGCAACAGGCCACCTTCTTCCATCTTCAAATGAAAGAGTTTCTTCATGAGAAACACCTTATTGTTTGAAGGTTTCTCATACATATCGAGAGAACTTTCATGAGCCGCCGTGGTCTTCTCGCCATAGCGTTGTGAGCAGCGTTTTTGACGATGTTAACCTTATAACACCCAGAACTTGTCGTCAAGAGCTCCCACTCATCATGATCCATCTTCTCGGGCTTCTTGCTCAGCGGTTGATGAAGCTTCTTCCGTCTGAGATAATCTTCAATTTGCATTCTCCAAAATGCATAATCTGTACCGTCAATTTCCGATACGTCAGCCAAACCGTCTTCGCCTCCCATCGTTTCTGGAACCGTGTATTAGAACACCTTCGATAAACCGATGTTAAATGAAATTCACTATTCACGTCGCATTCCGTGAATAGTAATCCCAAATTTGACCGATCACCGTAACTCAGGCTCGATACCAGTTGTTAGAAATCGCGATCAAATTTCGATGAAAATTTGTGGGAGCGGAAAAGAGCACACACCAAATTGTTAGCGAGTTGACGATGTTGCTTCGTCTCGGGACCTGCTATAGATCTTTTATTAACCAGAGAAATTTTACAAGCTTACTACTCCAGATCCCAAATACACTTTCAATTACTCGTAATTTCTTAAAGAATTTTGTGAGAAAAATTTTTTTTTCTCGCCGTTTTCTGTTCTTCTTCTCTTCTTCTTCTCTCTGTTTTTCTTGTTTGGGATGGTTTGCTCTTCACCTTGCGTTTAGTATTTATAGAAGAAGCTTGGACATGTGAAAGCCATAATTATTGACAAAATGGCCTCCTCTTTTGTTGACTTCGTTGTCATTCTTTACCGACACCACCGTCCATCATTTTTCACATGTATTTGACTAACAGATCAAACACTAATACATCAACAATCTTTGATTAAAAGTTGTCAATGTTTTAGTGTATGATTGGCTAAGTCTTTAATTAGGTTAGCTTTCTTGGGTTATATATATGCGTGAAAACTCTGTGCATCAATATATGTTATGTTTGTATCTTCCTAAGCAATATATTTGTATTTTCTTGTGTCAAATGTTCATATAATTAAACATGTTAAATATTAGTTCAACTTATAAGCTGAAAGTAAAAGAATAAGGATAATGAATGGCATGTTAGAATTTCTACTTTTATTTATATAAAGAAAAGAAGAAAACAATATGTGGGAAATATTACATATGATTACTAGCCAATTTACTATATATCTCTTTTGGTTTCAATTACCACCTGACGACTTCAATCTAAGATAGTATGTAACAATAATATTTGTGTTTCCCAAGTGTTGATGTTAGTTAAAATAATTCTAATGTACTATGTAAGTGAGATTTAGACACAATCCTTGATTGCCCTGGCGACCTTAAATTACACAAAAGAAAATTAAGTACTAGTCAGAAATTATATTGGTCGAATTTACATTCACACGTCCCTAAAAATCTATAAATTTCTGTGACAAAACTGCACCCCTTCTTAATTTATGATCTTTGTCTTTTGTTTTAATACGTTCTTTTAAAGCTTGTTCCCCAACTTCCATTGGTTTTAAATTATACAGTCATTTAAATAATGCATGATACTGTTTCATTTTGTATATGAAGCATGGAGTACATTTGAAGTAGAGGTTTGATGATCTACAAGGGGACACGTTGGTTATGTATAATTGAAATGACAAGCTGAAGGTTCCCAAATTTGACCAGATCGATCTTAATTAATGTAATTAATATGGCAGCCACATCTCCATCCTGGACAACAGTACTTTAACAATTTTTAATTCGTGATTTTGTAGAAAAATACGCAAAATTCAATGAAAATAAAAACAGATTTTCATTTTAAAACCTCTAATTTAATTATTCTTTTCATTTAATGAACAATTTATTCTGTCATTTTAAATATTCTATGATTTTGACATTTCACCATGTTATACATATAAACCAACTAAATAAAGAACAAACACAAAATAAGCATATAATTAAATTCTTATATATAGAATTCAGAATTCTTTTTTATTCATTTTATAAGTCGGATAGATAGTTGAGAAAACGGAGCTTAACTCAAATAAAGATGCAGTTATTCGAGTAGCCATTAATTTAGATGGGAGATCAAGAGTAGAGAAGAAGGTGATGAATATGGTGAAGATGATTATGATGTATTGGTTCAAATAGGATGAGCGGGAGAGAGGCCGAACTGGAGTTCCCAAAGCTCAAAAGCTCCCTTAACAAAATCATAATAGCCTCCCTTCAAAGCAAGTGTTCCTTTGACAACACCTTCTCTCACAAATGGGTATGTTAATAGATTTGCTAGTGACACATTCACTGCCTCCTACAATATTCAACATACTTTTATTAGAAAGCACATCGCAATATCAATAATGACCTTCAGCAGAATTATGTCGATAGCCGTTAGGGCCGTTACTTTTTTTTTTTGGAAACCTAAACACACATTTTCTGAGCAAAATATATACTATTGTAGTACATTACCCAATTTTCTAAAAACAAGCAAATACAACATTGCATTAAGATTTTGTACCTGGAACTATATTATGTTGGTTAGCGCCTAACGTTTGAAACTGTTTTCTTGTGTAAATTTTTCATTATTCGATGAGTTAACACAAACGAAAGATTTCAGTTTATATACATTTTTTAAAAAACATGTTCAAATGTTTTACTGTTTCAGTTTAAATGATCAAAGACGGTTCTGTCGTTCTGACTAGCTATTTTTGTTTAGTTTATGAAAATCAAAGATATTGGAACTGTATATACATATAGCATATCTAAAATATTAATAACCTCGATATGTCTGATATGCTAAAGACTATTGCCAAAGCAATACAGTTTGATCAAATAACAAAAAATAACTATATGACTGATATTAAAACGAATCATGAGTTGCCAAAAAAAAAACGAGTCATGATTAACATAATTTGATCTGTTGTCTAGTATTCTAAGATTTCATATTCTAACGATTAATAAGCTAAGATAACAAAGGAATAAATGGAGAATAAACATACCCTTTCACATCGGCCACATTGGTCTTCAAATGCTGAACTTTCAGCTTCTGCCAAAACTTTTGACTTTGCTGGCAAACAGATTTTGACCCAATCCTCTATGAAATCACTGCAATTTTAGTAAACATATCGTCATAATAACTAACAAGAAACACTTTGAACCAAAAAAAAAAAAAAAAAACTAACAAGAAACATAACTTTCATCTGATTCGTTTGTTTTGTTAATTAGAGAATGTTAGCAAACTTAAAGCATACTTATATACAACCTGATATATATATATATAACTCATAAAAGAAAAAACATTTATTACGTGGAGTTGTTTCCGTCAAGAGCAAATGACATAAGTCCCTTGATGCCACCACATGCACTGTGACCTATTATCACAATGTTCTCGACCTACATTCATAAATTCCAATAAACATCAGTTTATACGTATTTATTTGTATACACCTGTATTGTTGTGATATACACACAAAAACGACCCAGCCCATATGTTGTCAAAAGAAAAAAAAAACGACTCAGCCCATATATCTGACCCACGTCGTTGGACGGGCCCCTTACATATCGCGACAACTTGCCCATTTACATATGTCTATGAATTTACAATACAGTTTTCTCATGAAACCAACAATTTTCAGAAAAAAAAATCTCAGAACAATATACTGTAGTCTGTATATATATAGATATATATATAGAGAGAGAAATATACCTTAAGGTGCAAGACAGCATATTCAATGGCGGCTCCAACTCCTGCATATTTGACCTGCAATTATTTTTAAATTAGAAAAGCCATGTCATGCCTTCATAAGCCAAACACCCTATTCTTTCATAACTAGCTAGTGACGTTCATGAATGTATTTGTAAAAAGTATTCTATGACTTGTTAATTCCGAGAATCAGAATCTATAAAAGGGCAAAAAAATCAAATGGTTTCACCCGGGTACGAACGGGAAACCTATACTGACTTAATAATCAACAAAAGTTTTTTTTTGGTAAGGTCTTTGTATAAAGTATTACCTGATCATAAGGAGGAACCATATTTGCAATGTTACGAACCACGAAGGCATCTCCAGGATGGAAGTTAAGCACGTGTGATGGGCACACACGTGAGTCCGAACAAGCAAACACCATGTACTGCACCATTTCAAAGTTTATGTATAATATTATATAACATATACATATAACCAGCTAAATGTTTGTTTTTCTTCTTCGTATTGTTTCACCTTTGGGCTTTGACCTTTGGCAAGCTCACCGTACAAAGCTGGATTCGTACTACAAAAAATTAAGATATAGTATTTTTAAGTTTTATATTATATGACATGGTTAAAAGAGTTACTAGAACGAAAATAAGAGAGAATCATTACTCGTATTTCTCCTTCTTGAAGGTGACGAAGCCTTGCTTAATTCGTTCCACAGGATCAAATGCTTTGCCGTCCGATGACGAGACTGTCTTAAGCTCCGCTGTGAGCTTCTCCACCTTGGCCGCAGCCACTGTCTTCAGTTCATCCTTCTCACTGCTCGTAACACGGAAATGTTATGAAACTATAGGCATATACAATAACCATTTCCTGATCTTCCTTTTGATTAGAACTTTTTTTTATAAAATCATCATTTTTAAGGAGTTATTATAAGCCGGTCATTATATAAAATCTTCGGAGTTCTATCGGTTTTCAATATCTTTAAAATTACATACATGATAAGCTTCTTGAGAGCTTCGATGGCGTCTTCGTATGATTGACTTCCCATGTCTTCTTGATACTGTTAGTCATTGACCCAAACAAGTTATATATAACAATTTCTCTTACCAGAAACAAAAGTAATTTTCTTTTACCTTATCTTATAAGTAACCAGATAGAAATGAGAAAATGAAAAAGAAGACGTAGATGCATGCTTGTAGATAGTATTTGTATTTATTTTATATATGAACAAAAGGGAAAAAAAAGAAAAATAAAACTTAAGAGGATCTATATATCATAACTACAATTCAACTTTATTTCCACATGATTACTACAAATTCATTTAGAACATTTTGATTTGTATCTCCTATTTTTAGAACTACTACGACCTTTAAAATATTGAAAACAACAGAACCAAATTTGAGAAAATATTTGTAAAAGTGTAAAAAAATTCAGAACTTTTTTAAGGTATTTAATTTCACAAAAAAAAACCGCCGTTCTCATAACTTCTGTGGTATTTACGAGTTTCTTAAATGGTGCTATATATCAAAACAAAACAAGGAGGGCGTTGAAAAGTGTTTTGCATATTTATACTGTATCTACAAATATGTCTTGACAACAACAAAGACAATTTATTTAAAATTAATATATAGAAGATATAATTCCAAAAGTAGAAGTGGATATTCATACTTAGAAACATATCAAACTTTATTATCTGCAAGTCATTTGAGATTTAGTTCCAATATATATACGTGTAGATTATGTTCTATACATGTATATAAGTTTGAATTTAGCTCACTTTCTATAGTTTCAAAGTCAACAGATCTAATATATAAACTTTTTTTTGTGGTCAACAATATCTAAACTATAAATGTATAAAAAAAGGAAAAGGAAGAAAGGCACACACAAAAAAATGTGGCCGACGGACGGGATCTCGTTGTATTAATTATTTATAATTATCAAAGAATTTGTTTTTGGCAAAAAAGACTATCAAACATCTAGGATAACTTATAACTACAACACAACAGTCATTATATAGACACACCCAGTCAAAATAAAATCAAAGTATATTAGCAAGCATCGAAAATATGAGTAAATCATTACAAATGATGTAGAATACGGTCCACATTTTCGATTACATAGTTAGTAAATGAAATAACAAGTGTTCAAATTTGAAGGGTTAAGTGCTTTTGGAAGTAGGGATGTGTGATGGACGGGTAGTGGGAATGTGGTTTCTACATTTTAATGAATAAGTTTAATTTAAGATTATGAGTTTTTTACAATAAAATTTAACAATCTCGTTACATCACGTGAAAGCGAAGACGATGCACGGATTGTTTATACTTTATGCAGAAAAGAAAGAAAGAAAAGGAAACACGAGTATGTTCCAACAATTTTGGAGGTTTGGCGAAATTACTTTACACGTAGATTCACACTAGCTAACCTCTGTCTTACGTGATTGGCCAACAAATAAACAAGCATGTATGCAAACAGAAACCGAACGAATATATAATATACTATACCCAGTTGGTGGTAAATATGCTGAGGCAGGAACCGGAAGAGGAAGAGGAGGGACAGGCGATGAGGGAGGGATGAAGAGAATAAGGGTATTTATAATACACAGAGCAAGAAGTTAGAGTACTACCGTAAAGATTATGTGAAGTGTAAATAGGTAACTAATGTGTGGATGTATTTGAGTCATTTGAGATATCAATTTAAACGAAGGAAGATGGGCCTTTGGGGGGTTTCATGATCCCATGGATAATGAAAGCGAAATGTGAGGTGTCTTCCTTTTCTTGTGGTGGATAAGGACTACTTCGCTCATAATCTTTTCTCTAAGATTTTTTTAAAAATAATCCTTTCCAGTTTTGATATGACCGTCCGATTTTTTTGTTATGGCGATTATGGTAGAATGTCAAAGGTATACAAGGTTTTTGAGCCAAAACAAATATTTTAAATTGTTACATCCAATCATTATCTTATACTAACTTTTGCAAGTTACAAAAGGATTTTGAAAAAGATAACTGTAATTACTGAGTTATAGTAAGTCTGACGTCCCAAATAATATATACAAACCATTTAACTATTAGTACGTACAAGAGAGTGCCTCTGGATTAGTATGCCTCCTTCAGTCTTATTAACCATAAGATTCCATAATTTTAACTGTTAGTACGTACAAGAGAGTGCCTCTAGATTAGTATGCTGTTATTTCAACTAGTTAAAAGAAAGCTATTTTATCTTCTTTTTTTTTTTGTAAGATAAAGCTATTTTATCTTTAGCATAACTAAGTTCGAGTTATTTCACAATTGTTTTTTGGTCAACTTTATCTCACAATTGTTTTACAGCCACTAAAGCTATTATCAACATTTGGTTTTAACCGTGGGGTACGTGAAGAAAGGATAATAAAAAAACAAGCGGTGGAGATGAAGAAACTAGAAAGGATTGATGGCCGTGGGTTAAATCGAGGATAAGATCTTATCACCAAAACAAGAGGCTCCACTTATATATTTCATTTTCTTGATAACCTTATCCAATTAAACACCATCTCTTCGTGTTTTATATCCTGATGAGTCTGATGAGCCATAAAGAGAAACTGAAACCTATAAAGACCAATTTTACGTAGCGTATGCATGGAACATGTAGAGGTTGTTTACAGCATGAATTAGATACGAGAACAAAGCATCTTTGTACAAATTGTTACCAGACATGAGCTTATGCTATCAGGCATAAGTAAAGAAAGAGATTGTAATGTCGAAAGAGGAATTAAAAGAAGAATACTAACTAAATCAATTAAAAAGAAGAGTATACGAACACGCGTCGCTACGTCTTTTTATTATACGTGCAGCTTTCTCCATATTTCCGACTGGTTGATAAATACAAAACATCGGATACTAGACGAGCTTCTCTTCTTCCTATACGGATGTGAGAGAGGAGAAATGGACAATGTGCCAAGGGCTTTTGTTGCTACTTATATATGTATACATTGTGCGGGAGATGAGGAAATTATGTCGACATTTTCGTACAACATGTCAACATTATTTACTTGAACTAGAAGGCAGGCGAAAATTCTTGTCTTTATTTACTTGTAACGTTGCAGGAGAAACCGAACATAAAGAAGGAATTTCACAAGACGTCATAAGTAAGACAAGGGTGTTTTTAACGTCTGAAAATTGAGAGATGGTATAAAAAATAACTTGTAATTATATGCAACACCGTTCTTTTGGCCAACATGAAACTTTTCCGTTTTTTTTTTGTCACCTCGATGATATCCTGAGACATTGTACATATGGTTCAAACAAAAATAAGAAATCCAGCTAAGATAAGCCAGACACTATGATGTTTTATCATAACTTATAAGCCACTGCGTCTGAAGAGTTTGTCAAAACATCATTCTAAGAAGGAAAACTTCATGAATCATAAGATAACTATCAGCTATTATTCAACTTACATCACAACACAGAAACATAAACGTTCAAACACACCATATGCAGGGTATTTCTAAGGTGGGATATCAAACTTTTACTGAAAAATTCTGTACACTAGCTAGTAGCTAGGTTTCCTCATTAGAATGTCCAAAAGGGTGTGTCTATCTTTATTAACAAAATCATTAGCTAGCAAAGCATTCGGTGCATATTAAAATGTGTATCTACCTATATATGTACTAAAGAGCAGCACCAATGGTGAAGTTCTAAAACCAGTATACAAACAATTAAATAATAATATTATAACATAGTAAAAATTTCTGATTAAAGTTAATTTTGTTTGTAAATAATAAGCCATTTAAATCATGACACATAGAAACAAAAGTTTTAGAACGGTTCTTAAAATACCATGTATAGAACTTTTCCAACATTCTTTCTCCTTGTGTTATTATTTTAATATTTAAAAATATTAGAACTTTTCCAACATTCTCTCCTTATGTTATTATTTTAATATTTAAAAATATTAGAACTCTATGTAAAAGCAATCATTGGACATGTTCTAAAGTGCTAGTCAGTAGTATTGGTTTCTTAGTTTTAAAAAAACTAAAAAAATATTCATGGTAAATATGCGATGTCGATGGGGCATGAGCGAACTCAGCTTCACAGATCGGCTTCTTAATTAGTGGTTTTGTAGATTTTAAGGGTTTATGAGGGCCACGTATTTAAAGCCACTAAATACCCCGGATAATCATGCTCTTATCAATCATGATTTCTAAAGCAAAGCTCAGTGACTCAGTATAGACACGAAGAAAGAGTCCTTACCCAAACCACTGAATCTCTCTCTCCCTGTTAAGTAGCCACGGCCATGCTTAGTTAACCAGTGAAACAAGCATCACATCTATATAATACAGCCTATGTCAGCATCGCAAAACGCGATGTCACCAACCAGCTTGCTTTACATGTCATGCCTTGACATCACAAGAAACCTCTCTTTCCTCGAGAGTCTTTACACGTGGCAAATATAAAGTATATTGGAAACTAAATAGCACCAAAAAGATTTACATGGCCAAAAACAAAAATAAATATTAAAACAAGGAGCTATATGTAAATTTTCTTTTTATGGACGGATCAATCTGCTCCTTCCGGCGAAAACGCCGATCAAATCTTGCCTGTAAGGTAAATAAGTCTTTCTTCTCATATTCACTTCCCCAACGTTCGTAACCTTATGCGACGCCGTTTTAAGCTTCCCTTCGCTGTGGCTTCTTCTCAGAAGAAGATCCTTTAAACTACACCGTTTCGGTTCGCTCGTGGTCGAATCGGCTCCGTCGCTGTGGCTTCTCCTCAGAAAATCCTTGATCCGGCAACGTCTCGAAGACTTACTCTTGGAGGTATCTCCTCTCGCCGGAGATCGGTTCGGAGTCCAGAAACAGTAGTATCTGCTCGGGGAGAGGTCTTCCGGATCGTCAGACTCCGACGATGAATGCGACTGAGACGGCGAAGATAGAGAGTGATCAATGTTCCATCCACCGTAGAAAAGATTCTCCGATGTGACTCGATCGGCGCCGTTTTCTTTCTCCGTCGCCGTTGGGAAGTGGAAGAAGCTCTCTTCACGTAACGGCGACGTTTCGAACTCGAATTCAGATTCGTCGTCGCCGTCAACTTTAACGGAATAGTGGCTCTGTGATTCACGGACAACTCTAACGGCGGTTTCTACGATGTTACCGTCACCCGAGACGTAGAAACTGAAGCTAGGGCTAAACGACACCGTAGAAGAAAAGTCCTGCATTGTTATGAGATCTTCTTCGCTATCTGTTTTAAATTCTCTCTTCTTGACTCTGTTTTGTTCATAACTCATACACTTGGACTTGCTCTTTGTATATATATGTGAATGTGCCTGCCTTATGTATGAATGTATTTGTTTACTTGACCATCAAGAAGTGGCGGCTTTGACAAGGAAACGTGATCTATTTCTTTGTATTTGTTTAAGGTTAATTTATCGTTTCATTGGTATTGTCATCGAATTATTTTAGAAATGTTGCGTCAAGGCTGACGACTATAGGGAATAATGAGATTTCCAAAAGAACATCAGAATTTAATTGCTATAACCAGAAAGACATATGTTACCATCAAAACGTGTGTGTATATAGTTTTACAAAGTTATGTTTGAAAAAATGTGAGAAACAACATTTCAGACTTCTGATTATTAGTTTGGTCGATTTTTATATGGATTGAACTCTTAATAAATCTTGTTTGGTCGTTCAGATGCTAATTAATTTTACTACTTAGAAACTCTCATGTCTTCCTTAAATATTTTCAACTTTTATAAGGATTAAAACCCCAAATTATGCTGCTGCTACATTTTCTTAATAACAATGCTTGAATAAAAAGATTACAATTTCTGAATTACATAACTGGTTTCATTAAATTATCTTGCGTGGAATGTATTCCAATTCACAACTACTTTATAGTTTATACCATATTGTATAAATTTTGTACTTATGTTATGCATTTTTCGTGTTGACCAAATTGGGAACAAAAAACACCAGCATTTATTAATCCACTTGTTAATATTCATCTATTCATACAAACATCATTATTGAACATTACATTGGCATGTTCTCAACACATACAAATCTTTTTATTTATGTATTGAGATCTTTTGTTAACAGATCTGTTTCTCATTTTATAAAAAAAGAATTCTTTCTAGTACATTTTAAGCACTTTTATATACCCATGTAAATATTATATGTTTACTTTAAAGATAAACAACATACACTAGATTGGATATGTCCACATATTTATTATCACATTTAAATATGCTAAGTATATATTAAAACAAAAATTGTATATATATTATAAAAGTATATAATCATTTGAACAATATTCCAGATATTGCTGTCCATGCTAATCTTCCCAATCACATGCGTAGAAAGACAATAAGAAAGCAACTTTAATCAACTTTTTTGTTTCATTTTTCAACTGTAATAAAGTTTATTTTGTCAACATCATCTGTGAGTTGTAATAAACCTCTCTAATCTGATAAAAGTAAAACTACTTTCCCCCCGTTTAATGGCATACAACTTTTTACCCAAAAAAGAAAGAAAATGGCATACCACTTGCAAAATAATTTTGTTTACATCTTTCACCAAAATAATCATAATTTTCATTTGATACATAATGAATAATTAAATTTAACAATTCGCCTATCGATTAATCGTGTCTGAGTGGAGTGGATTACTTGCCGGTTCTCATAGTCCAAATTCAACTAAATTTGTGATTTGGTCGGTACACAATTATAACCAGTAAAATCGATTTTTATATTTCACACGGTTAAACCGTTTCTCTCAGCTCCTCTCGCTCTCGCTCTCTCGGATTCTTTCTGCTAATCGAAAACCAGACGACAGAAGAAAAAGCGACACAAGAGGAGGAGGGAGAAAACTCGACAACGAAGACGAGAAAGTCAGATTCTCGTGCCGCGAACCCCACTTTACTTGTACCTCGCCGTCTGAACCTCGTCCCGGTAGCCGGTGGTTATCATTAATCGTCGGTCGCCACCTCTAAACGCTCCCTCTGCCTAACCTCAACCCTTCCGAGTTCTGTTTTCCCCATCTCCTCCTTGCTCATCACTTCTGGTTTTTCGTTTGGATTGCGGCCGGATCCGGCGAATCAAACCGATTTCTGGGTGTGTACCCAGTCTCTCTGGAGTGATGGTGAAGTCGTGGATGCTCAGATCTCTGCAAGAGGCACCGTTTCGAAAATAGATCTAGGGTTTGGCTCTCGGTGGATCTGGGTCAGCTTCACCTTGGAGCGTTCGCAGAGCTTTCAGGCCCCGAGTTTGTCGCGGCCACTGCTCTCGCTCCGGTCAGCCTCGCTGCCTCCTCTGTCTTCTCCTGTCTCTCTCTTCGGTTACTCTAGCTAGAACTTTCCCGTCTAGATCTTCGGGTTTAAGACGAAAACGATGTTTTGAGGACTTCGTCGGGGACTTCTATTCCGTTCCGTCTTCTTAGCACCTACTATGGCGTCTGGTGGTCTCGGGTCCTTGGTAGTTCGAGATAGCTCATGGACTGCTGTTCTCTGCTTTGTCTCTGCCTCATGTCGGTTTCCCTCATCTTCTCGCCTGCTGATGGGAACTCAACCTCTCCGATCTCAAAGTCTCAGAAGGAATTTGACTTCCACTTCCTGCCCTTCTCAAAGCTAAGCTGCCAGATCTTCTAGTGCCCTGCTTGTTTGACGAGACCGGAGTCGAGCCGTATAACCTCCGCTTCCGCCAGCCTGTATCTCACTCGTGCTTATCTGCTGGTGTCTTCGTTTCGGTTTGGATTTCTCAGGGAGTTGGTATGTCGTTTTCTGGAGTAAGCTTTGTCTGGAGTGGACTTCACTGGTTGTGATGGCCGGACCAGGACTTAGTCAACCTTGCTTCGCCTGTCCTCCTTTCGGAGTCGCCTTTGGGATGGTCTGCAGTGCCTCGGACCGTTCTCCGGTTGTGAACTCTAATGATCACCTCTCTTGTTACGGGTTTCCGGTTACAAGATCAAGTTGTGGTCTCCTGATACTCATTGGTTGCTATGAATTCATACTTTGTCAAGTTTTAGTCATGTCTTTAGAGATTGTGCCTAAACCTTTGTTTGTTTTATAGAGTCTTTTTTACCTTTTTTGTGGCTCTCTCTAACACTTTTGCTTTAACTAGAACTTTAGATTCCTAGGATCTGATCTCTTCAAACTCTTGTAATCTCTCTGTGTCATTACCAATTAATGAAATTCACATACTTAACAAAAAAAAAACTACCGTTGTCGACACAGCGGAAACACAAGACTCGAGAAGAATCTGACTGCAGTCTGCGATCGTCACAGGCTTGGAAGGGTACACAAATTCATTACCGATCTTTTCCCCAACGCGAGCGATCACATCAAGTCCATTCAAAACACGGGGACTCCTTCAAGAGGAGCACGAACTGAGATAGTTTGCCCATAGAAAGGATACCTGGACGGTCGTGCTTCCTGATGCAGTCCTCCTTGGGGAATTGATCATGGCCGTAGATCGATTCGCCTCCAAGTCCGTTCCCGTGAGTGATGTCCCCGCCAAACCAAATATCATCTGGGATTATACCGTGGATGATAGTTCCCTTGTAGTGGAGTGGTAGACCAGACTCCCCTATGCCTTTCTCGACTGTGCAGAGAGCCCGGAAGTTCTCTGCCGTCTTCGGGTTCGTGTCGGCGAAGAGCTCTATCACGACACGACCAACCGTTTTGGAGCTAACGGCGATATCGAGGAAAACTCTAGGGTTGTTATTGGCCATCGGAAAAATTGATCACAGGGTTTTAGGGTTTCTACGATGCTATACGAGAGATTGGGTTCGTCTGAGATCACCTAGTTCTTTTTATATGTTCCCTCTCTCGCACTCTTTTCCTTCTTCTTCAATTTTTTGGTCTGGCCGTCGATATAGTACACGTGTAGAGATCTTAGAGCATCTAGTTTAGCTATGGTTCAATCAAATCGGCACTCTGACTAGGGTTTAAAAATTGATTTCGTTCTTTTTTTTTTGATAAAGCTCAGAGACCAAAGATAAATTCATTTATGTTATAAACCGGTTTGTGAATGCCATAACCAAATATGCATATTTTCTTTTTACTTAGACAGTTTCCTTTTCCTTATTACTAGGATTTGTATATTTTCCTTTTCTCTATGACGGTCTATGTAATTCCCTATATAAGGACTTCTTATGTTATGAATAAAGTAATAATTTTCTCCATTATTTACAACACGTTATCAGCACGATAATCCCTAAAATCCTGAGCTAAAATCCGACCACCATAAAACCCTAACTCTAATCGGCGAGAAAATCCTAATCCTATTTCTCTTCCGGTGTGAAACCTTCCTTCTGGTTCGAGCACCGATGATCTGATCTCAGCCCGTTCGACCTCAGTCCGTTCCAGCTAACAAAGACCTCCACTCGTTCAACCCGACGATCCGAGGAATCCGATAGCACAGCCGACCGCCGATCCCAATCCGTGTCCGCGATCCGATACCAACAAGCTCTTATGGTTATAACATTCAAGGGGGAGTGTTATAAACCGGTTTGTGAATGCCATAACTAAATAGACATATTTCATTTTACTTAGAAAATGTTAGCAAACTTAAAACATACTTATATACAAAGCTGATATATATATATAATTCATAAAAGAAAAAACATCTATTACGTGGAGTTGTTTCCGTCAAGAGCAAATGACATAAGTCCCTTGATGCCACCACATGCACTGTGACCTATTATCACAATGTTCTCGACCTACATTCATAAATTCCAATAAACTTCAGTTTATACGTATTTATTTGTATAAACATGTACAAAACGGCCCAGCCCGTATATCTAAGAAAAACGGCCCAGCCCGTCATTGGACGGCCCGTTACATATCGCCACAGCTAGCTTTTTACATATGTACTAGGATAGGATAGGATAAGCACTACCATGCTAATTAAGTTATTATTTTTATTATATTTTGGAGAATGAACAATAGTTTGCCGTTTGGATTAGGTGTTCAATCCAGATATCGGGTTGGTTTCGATTCGTTCGGTTTTTTCGTATTTTGGTTAGTAAAATATAACTACTATTCTAAATTCATATTTACTTTGACTTTAGTCTTCACATACTTTTGAAAGATTTCAACTGGACAACTAAATTGATCAGCCAATCTTGTTGCTTTAAATCATTAGTATATATATATATATATAAAAAATATATATATATTATTTAGTTTGAATATTTATTAAATAAAAATTCATATGCTATATTTTATGATCATTTGTAACTTATTATAACAAAAAATAATCTATTGATTACAAAATTTTCAGAGTGAGAATCTTCAAATTTCTAATAATATATAGACGCTTTTAAAAATTCAAAATATAACATATAAAAAAAATATAAATGTTTTTATTATATATTTAATGTGATTTTTAATATTTTTAATAATATAAAATTAAAAAGAACTAAGATACCAAAATTGTTATCAAATATTTATTATTCATAATAATTAATTTTCATATATAATGTTAATCATATTAGGTAATTTAACTTCTAATTAAAGAAAGTGCAAAAACAATATTTGGTAGATTATTTATCAATTCGAATATTCGATAGTTAGTTTAATAAAAAATATAATGTAAGTTAAGATGGACCAACCTATTTTTTTAAGAATAGTATATTTTATATAGTCATTTATTAAATGAGAATTTATAATCATACACTTCTATGATCATTCATATCGTTTTATAATTGAATATTTAAATCATCGATAACAAAATTTTCAATGTGAAATCTTTAATAAGTTTATAATTTATAAATGTTTTTGAAAATTCATTGAAAGTTTTAATATTAAAATATTTATGTAATCTTATGGTATATAGTTTAATCTATATATATATATATATGTTTTATTATTAAATGATATTTTTTACTCATATGGTTTTAAAATCATGTGTATCTTCTTATAGTATTAAATAAAAGTTCATATTAATACAATTTTATGATCATTTGTAACTTATTATGACAAAAAAAAATAATCTATTGATCACAAAATTTTAAGAGTGGTGATCTTCAAATTTCTAATAATTTATGACGCTTTCAAAAATTCAAAATATAACATATAAAAAATATAAATGTTTTTATTATATATTTAATGTGATTTTTAATATCTTTTAATAATATAAATTTTTAAAAGAACTAAGATACAAAATTGTTATCAAATATTTATTATTCATAATAATTAATTTTCACATATATGTTAATCATATTAGGTAATTTCAGTAGCTTTTATTTAAAGAAAGTGCAAAACATTTTTGGTAATGCTATTTATCAATTCGATAGTTAGTTTAATAAAAGTGTAATATAAGTTAAGATGGACCAACCTATTTTTCTAAGAATAGTATATTTTATATAGTTATTTATTAAATAAGAATTTATAATCATCACGTTCTATGATCATTCATATCATTTTATAACAAAATATTTAAATCATCGATAACAAAATTTTCAATCTGAAATCTTTAATAAGTTTATAATTTATAAATGTTCTTGAAAATTCATTGAAACTTTTAATATTAAAATATTTATGTAATCCTATGGTATATAGTATTTAATCTATATATATATATATATATTTATTTTATTATTAAATGATATTTTTTACTCATATGGTTTTAAAATCATGTGTATCTTCTTATAATAAAAATGTTAAACCATTGATCATTAATTTTTAACATAATAATTTTAATAGTTTTAGTCATTTATTGTTGTTTTTAAAAATTCAAAATATAACATATACTAAAAATCTATATTTTACTTTTATATCTAATTTGATTGTTTAATTTATTTTAATAATATAAAATTAAACAAAAAATGATGGAGGAGATATAAATTGTTATCAAATCTTTATTATTAAAATCATTAATTGTCATATATATATTAGTTATTTATGGTAATTCCGTAGGTTTGATTTAAGGAAAGAAAATAACATATCATATCATTATATCATATAGTTTGACCAACTTATGTATCTAACAACATATAAAAATCGAATGTGGACCTACTTATTTTTCAATTGAATGTAATTGACTACATAATGGAGGACACACCTATGATTGGGACCTATTTTAATTAATACAAAATTGAGGTTATATCTTTTCAAATATTCCTCAATTAATATATAGGGGATATGCATTTACAATACAGTTTTCTAATGATACCAATAATTTTCAGAACAATATAATATATATATAGAGAGATACCTTAAGGTGCAAGACAGCGTATTCAATGGCCGCTCCAACTCCTGCATATTTGACCTGCAATTATATTTAAGATAAAACCCATGCCATGCCTTCATAAGCCAAACACCCGTTCTTGAATAACTAGTGACTGATAAGTGATAACCAATAAAAGTATTTTTGGTAAGGCCTTTTGTATAAAGTATTACCTGATCATAAGGAGGAACCATGTTAGCAATGTTACGAACCACGAAGGCATCTCCAGGATGGAAATTTAGCACGTGCGATGGGCACACACGTGAGTCCGAACAAGCAAACACCATGTACTGCACCATTTCATAGTATATGAGTATATACTATTATCTAACAAATACATACAACCAACAATTTATTTGTTTTCTTCTTCATTTTTCACCTTTGGGCTCTGACCTTTATGAGCTCACCGTACAAAGCAGGGTTCGTACTGGAAAAAGTTAAGATACAGTATAATTAAGTTTCAAATTATGACATGGTTATTACTTATTAGTGTTACTAAAACGAAAATATTGATAAGAAAGAAGAACAAGAAGAGAGATTCATTACTCGTATTTCTCCTTCTTGAAGGTGACGAAGCCTTGCTTAATTCGTTCCACAGGATCGAATGGTTTGCCGTCCGATGACGAGACTTTCTTAAGCTCAGCCGTGATCTGCTCCACCTTGGCCGCAGCCACCGTCTTCAGGTCATCCTTCTCACTGCTCGTAACACGGAAATATTATGAACTATAGGCTAATGTACAATATCTATTTTCCTGATCTTCCTTTTGATCAGAAAACAACTTTATAAAACCATCATTTTACAATATCTTTAACATCTACTTACATGACAAGCTTCTTGAGAGCTTCGAGGGCGTCTTCGTATGATTGGCTTCCCATGTCTTCTTAGTTTTTCGATGATACTGTCAGTCATTGATCCAAACAACTTATACATATATATAACAAAGTCTCTTACCAGAAACAAAAGTTATTTTCTTTTACCTTATCTAAAAAGTAATTAACCAAATTAGAATTTGAGAAAAGAAGAAAAAGGTGGATGCAATCTCTTTTATATATAAATAAAGGATATTAACTTTTCTATTTAGGTGGTGAATCAAAGAAAATTAAACTTTAGGAGGATGTATCAAAGCTACAATTCAATTTTATTTATATTTCCACATTATTATTACAAACACTCATTTCCTGAACAATTTATTTATAGAACTACTAAAACCTTTAAAATATCCAATAGTACCAGAACAAAAATTCTAGAAGATATTTGGAAAAGTGTATAAACATTTTTCAACTGACTTAAGCCTTTTCCCAAAAATACATGTACTTCATCCGTTTCATTTTACTTGTAGTTATTGATAAAAAAGCTCACACAAAAAAAGTGGCCGACGGACGGGATCTCGTTGTATTAACTATTAATAATTATCAAAGATTTTTTTGGCAATAAAAAAGACTATCAAAGATTTAAAGATAACTACAACACAACAGTTCTTTTATAGACACCCATTCAGAAACACTAAACCAAAGTATATTACAACAAGCATCGGAAATATGGTAATTTATACCAGTAACTTCATCATAAATGAAGTAGAATACGGTCTAACATTATCGATTATATAATTAGCAAACGATAATAAAAAGTGTTCAAATTTGAATGGTTAAGTGTTTTTGGAAGTAAGGATGTGATGGACGGATAGTGGGAATGTAGTTTCTCCATTTTAATGAATAGGTTTGCTTTAAGATTATGAGTTTTAAAAAATAAAAATAAACAATCTCGTTACATCACGTTAAAGAGAAAACAATGCACGGATTGTTTATACTTATTCAGAAAGAAAAAAAAAAGAAAAAGAAACACGAGTATGTTCCAACAATTTTGGAAGTTTGGCGAAATCACTTTACACGTAGATTCACACTAGCTAACCTCTGTCTTACGTGATTGGCCAACAAATTAACGAGCATGTATACAACAAACAGAAACCGAATGAATGTATAATATGTACAGAACTGAATATGTATATACTGTACCCAGTTGGTGGTGAATATGCTGATGCAGGAACCGGAAGAGGAAGAGGAGGGACAGGCGATGAGGGAGGGATGAAGAGAATAAGGGTATTTATAATACACAGACCAAGAAGTTATAGTAAATAGGTAACTAATGTGTGGATGTATTTGAGTCTTTTGAGATATCAATTTAAACGAAAGAAGATGGGCCTTTGGGGTTTCAAGATCTCATGGATAATGAAAGCGAAACGTGAGGTGTCTTTCTTTTCTTGTGGTGGATAAGGACTACTTCTCTCATAATCTTTTCTCTAAGATTTTTTTTGTAAATAATCCTTTCCAGTTTTGATAGTGATTGTCCAATTTTTTTTGTTATGGCGATTATGGTAGAATGTCAAAGATATACAAAGGTTTTTGAGCCAAACAAATACTTTAAATTGTTACATCAAATCAGTACCTTATACTAACTTTTGAAAGTTACAAAAGGATTTGAAAAAGATAACTGTAATTGTTGAGTTATAGTAAGTCTGATGTCAAAAATAATATATACAAACCATTTCACTGTTAGCACAAGAGAGTGCCTCTAGATTAGTATGCCTCATAACATTCCACAATTTTACCTTTAGATGTAAAAAAAAACATTCAACAATACATTACTCAAATGCTGTTATTAATTTCAACTAGTTAGAAGAAATCTATTTTATCTTAGCATCACTAAGTTCGAGTTATCTCACAATTGTTTTTTGGTCAACTTTATCTCACAATTGTTTTATAGCGGCTAAAGTTGTTATCAACATTTGGTTTTAACCCTACGGAATGTGAAGAAAGGATAATAAAAAACAAGTGGTGGAGATGAAGAAAGGATTGATGGCTGTGGGTTAAATCGAGGATAAGATCTTAGCACCAAAATAAGAGGCTCCCCTTCTATATTTCATTTTCTTGATATCCTTATCTAAATAAACACCATCGCTTTCTGTTTATATCTATCTTACCTGTGTGTGGCTTTTAAAGCAGATGATGAGAGAATCTTCTGTGATTCTGATGAGCCATTAAGAGAAACTGAAACCCAAAAAGTACCAAGTTTACGTAGCATGGAACATGTAGAGCTTGTTAACAGCATGAATTAGATATGAGAACAAAACATCTTTGTACAAATTGCTACCAAACATGAACTTATGCTATCAAGCATATAGGTAAAGGAAGAGATTGCAATATCGAAAGAGGAATTAAAAGAAGAGTACTAAACTAAATCGGATAAAAGAAGAGTACTATACGAACACCCTCTCAAGTCTTTTTTATTATACACGCGCAGCTTTCTCCGTATTTCCGTCTGGTTGATAAATAGATTAAACAAAAACATCGTATACTTGACGAGCTTCTCTTCCTGTACGGATGTGAGAGAGGAGAAATAAAGAATGCGAAGGGCTTGTGTTGCTACTTATATGTATGCATGGTGCGGGAGATGAGGAAATTATGTCGACATTTTCATGCAACATGTCAACATTATTTACTTGACATAGAAGGCAGGCCCAGGCGAAGAGTCTTGTCTTTATTTACTTGCTTTGTTGCGGGAAAACGAACATATGGAACGAATTTCACAAGACGTTATAAGACAAGGGTGTCTTTTACGTTTGGAAATTGAGAGTGGAAGTGGCGTAACGTAACTTTTGGCCAACATGAAACTTTCGCTTTTTTGTCACCTGGATGATATCCTGAGACATTGTATATACAACTGGTCCAAATAAAATAAAAAAGGGAAGAAATCCAGCTAAGATAAGCCAGGCTACACTAATCATATGATGTTTTATCATAACTTATAAGCCACTGCGTCTGAAGAGTTTGTCAAAAACATCATTCTAAGAAGGAAAACTTCATGAATCATAAGATAACTATCAGCTATTATTCAACTTACATCACAACACAGAAACATAAACGTTCAAACACACCATATGCAGGGTATTTCTAAGGTGGGATATCAAACTTTTACTGAAAAATTCTGTACACTAGCTAGTAGCTAGGTTTTCATTAGAATGTCCAAAGGGTGTGTCTATCTTTATTAACAAAAATCATTAGCTAGCAAAGCATTCGGTGCATATTAAAATGTGTATCTACCTATATATGTACTAAAGAGCAGCACCAATGGTGAAGTTCTAAAACCAGTATACAAACAATTAAATAATAATATTATAACATAGTAAAAATTTCTGATTAAAGTTAATTTTGTTTGTAAATAATAAGCCATTTAAATCATGACACATAGAAACAAAAGTTTTAGAACGGTTCTTAAAAATACCATGTATAGAACTTTTCCAACATTCTTTCTCCTTGTGTTATTATTTTAATATTTAAAAATATTAGAACTTTTCCAACATTCTCTCCTTATGTTATTATTTTAATATTTAAAAATATTAGAACTCTATGTAAAAGCAATCATTGGACATGTTCTAAAGTGCTAGTCAGTAGTATTGTTTTCTTAGTTTTTAAAAAAAACTAAAAAGAATTACCGCCACGCTTAACAGTCAGAAGAACTCACTCAAGATCGGTTCTTAATTAGTGGTTTTGAATCGATTTTTAAGGTTTTTGTGACCCACGTAGTTAAAACCCACTAAATAACCCCTGATAATCATGCTCTTATCAATCATGATTTCTAAAGCAAAGCTCAGTGACTCAGTATAGACACGAAGAAAGAGTCCTTACCCAAACCACTGAATCTCTCTCCCTGTTAAGTAGCCACGGCCATGCTTAGTTAACCAGTGAAACAAGCATCACATCTATATAATACAGCCTATGTCAGCATCGCAAAACGCGATGTCACCAACCAGCTTGCTTTACATGTCATGCCTTGACATCACAAGAAACCTCTTTCCTCGAGAGTCTTTACACGTGGCAAATATAAAGTATATTGGAAACTAAATAGCACCAAAAGATTTACATGGCCAAAACAAAAATAAATATTAAAACAAGGAGCTATATGTAAATTTTTTTTATGGACGGATCAATCTGTCCTTCCGGCGAAAACGCCGATCAAATCTTGCCTGTAAGGTAAATAAGTCTTTCTTCTCATATTCACTTCCCCAACGTTCGTAACCTTATGCGACGCCGTTTTAAGCTTCCCTTCGCTGTGGCTTCTTCTCAGAAGAAGATCCTTTAAACTACACCGTTTCGGTTCGCTCGTGGTCGAATCGGCTCCGTCGCTGTGGCTTCTCCTCAGAAAATCCTTGATCCGGCAACGTCTCGAAGACTTACTCTTGAGGTATCTCCTCTCGCCGGAGATCGGTTCGGAGTCCAGAAACAGTAGTATCTGCTCGGGGAGAGGTCTTCCGGATCGTCAGACTCCGACGATGAATGCGACTGAGACGGCGAAGATAGAGAGTGATCAATGTTCCATCCACCGTAGAAAAGATTCTCCGATGTGACTCGATCGGCGCCGTTTTCTTTCTCCGTCGCCGTTGGGAAGTGGAAGAAGCTCTTCACGTAACGGCGACGTTTCGAACTCGAATTCAGATTCGTCGTCGCCGTCAACTTTAACGGAATAGTGGCTCTGTGATTCACGGACAACTCTAACGGCGGTTTCTACGATGTTACCGTCACCCGAGACGTAGAAACTGAAGTTAGGGCTAAACGACACCGTAGAAGAAAAGTCCTGCATTGTTATGAGATCTTCTTCGCTATCTGTTTTAAATTCTCTTCTTGACTCTGTTTTGTTCATAACTCATACACTTGGACTTGCTCTTTGTATATATATGTGAATGTGCCTGCCTTATGTATGAATGTATTTGTTTACTTGACCATCAAGAAGTGGCGGCTTTGACAAGGAAACGTGATCTATTTCTTTGTATTTGTTTAAGGTTAATTTATCGTTTCATTGGTATTGTCATCGAATTATTTTAGAAATGTTGCGTCAAGGCTGACGACTATAGGGAATAATGAGATTTCCAAAAGAACATCAGAATTTAATTGCTATAACCAGAAAGACATATGTTACCATCAAAACGTGTGTATATAGTTTTACAAAGTTATGTTTGAAAAATGTGAGAAACAACATTTCAGACTTCTGATTATTAGTTTGGTCGATTTTTATATGGATTGAACTCTTAATAAATCTTGTTTGGTCGTTCAGATGCTAATTAATTTTACTACTTAGAAACTCTCATGTCTTCCTTAAATATTTTCAACTTTTATAAGGATTAAAACCCCAAATTATGCTGCTGCTACATTTTCTTAATAACAATGCTTGAATAAAAGATTACAATTTCTGAATTACATAACTGGTTTCATTAAATTATCTTGCGTGGAATGTATTCCAATTCACAACTACTTTATAGTTTATACCATATTGTATAAATTTTGTACTTATGTTATGCATTTTTCGTGTTGACCAAATTGGGAACAAAAAACACCAGCATTTATTAATCCACTTGTTAATATTCATCTATTCATACAAACATCATTATTGAACATTACATTGGCATGTTCTCAACACATACAAATCTTTTTATTTATGTATTGAGATCTTTTGTTAACAGATCTGTTTCTCATTTTATAAAAAAAGAATTCTTTCTAGTACATTTTAAGCACTTTTATATACCCATGTAAATATTATATGTTTACTTTAAAGATAAACAACATACACTAGATTGGATATGTCCACATATTTATTATCACATTTAAATATGCTAAGTATATATTAAAACAAAAATTGTATATATATTATAAAAGTATATAATCATTTGAACAATATTCCAGATATTGCTGTCCATGCTAATCTTCCCAATCACATGCGTAGAAAGACAATAAGAAAGCAACTTTAATCAACTTTTTTGTTTCATTTTTCAACTGTAATAAAGTTTATTTTGTCAACATCATCTGTGAGTTGTAATAAACCTCTCTAATCTGATAAAAGTAAAACTACTTTCCCCGTTTAATGGCATACAACTTTTACCCAAAAAGAAAGAAAATGGCATACCACTTGCAAAATAATTTTGTTTACATCTTTCACCAAAATAATCATAATTTTCATTTGATACATAATGAATAATTAAATTTAACAATTCGCCTATCGATTAATCGTGTCTGAGTGGAGTGGATTACTTGCCGGTTCTCATAGTCCAAATTCAACTAAATTTGTGATTTGGTCGGTACACAATTATAACCAGTAAAATCGATTTTTATATTTCACACGGTTAAACCGTTTCTTCAGCTCCTCTCGCTCTCGCTCTCTCGGATTCTTTCTGCTAATCGAAAACCAGACGACAGAAGAAAAGCGACACAAGAGGAGGAGGGAGAAAACTCGACAACGAAGACGAGAAAGTCAGATTCTCGTGCCGCGAACTCAAATCATTTCGTCTCATTAGCAGATCGATCGCAAATGAACAATATCCGCCGCCGCCTCCGCCGCAATTGACGGCGGTGTCTTTCGTTTGTGCGTAATAGAAGGACGAGCAGCAGCAGGAGAAGAAGTCAGCTTAATAACGTCTCTCTTTGATTTGACTTGAGGTCAGCGTGGTTTCTTCTTCTCCCAGATTTGTTTTTTTTTCGAATTCGTTTTCCGTAATCGTCATCGGAAGATTTTTCAGATTCATCTTCTATTCTAATCTCTACATAAGTTTATTCTTCATTTTCTCTAATTCGATTGAGATGATGATGATGATGATGACCAATTGTGTGGTGTAGAAATTCTGAATGCTAACGAATACGTGAACCACGATCTTAGCCATAGGTTTCTGAGTTGCTCTTTCGAATTGCATTCTCGTTGAGCTTGAAACAGCTCTCTAAGTTGCTCAACTGCTCTTTTACGCAGATAAATATTTTGGCATTGTTGATATCTCTGCGTCGAAGAAATGTAAAATGCTTGCGAACTGGAAGGAAACCACACACAGATTGATTGAAACTTAGGGGGTCTCAAAGGTGTATAGTATATGCTTTTAAAGTATATATATATAATTATGGAGTCAGGATCAGAGAAAAAGTTTCCTCTCGATGCAAAAGACTACAAGCTACATGAAGAAATCGGAGATGGTGTTAGTGCCACTGTGTACAGAGCTTTGTGCATACCACTTAACGAGGTTGTTGCCATCAAGGTTCTTGATCTCGAAAAGTGCAACAACGACCTGGTACGTTCTCTAATTCATTCTCATGTTAAAGTTTCACGAGCCTTGAGCTCTACGTGAAGAATATGCAGAGTTTGTGTCTGTTAATCTGAATGAATCAGAAACTGAAATATCTTGTAGGATGGGATACGGAGAGAGGTGCAAACAATGAGTCTGATCAACCATCCGAACGCACAAGCTCATTGCTCATTTACCGCTAGGCACCAGCTATGGGTTGTGATGCCATACATGGCTGCAGGATCCTGTCTCCATATAATAAAGTCTTCTTATCAAGATGGATTTGAGGAACCTGTTATCGCTACTTTGATTCGCGGAGACTCTGAGAGCTCTTGTATATCTTCACGCTCATGGACATATCCATAGGGATGTGAAGGTATATTGTTGCTTTGTTTCCTTTAGTGTAATACTTTTGCTCAATCTTCAAATTGGTAGTATGTTACTTAGATGAATGTTGTTTTGATTTATTAATGAGGGATAAGTATGCGTTATTGTTTGTGCACAAAAAAAAAAGGATGCGTTATTGTTTTTAGTAATACATATGGTTTCCTTTGCAGGCTGGTAACATATTATTGGACTCCAGTGGTACCGTTAAGTTAGCAGACTTTGGAGTATCAGCTTGCATGTTTGATACAGGAGATAGACAACGTTCCAGAAATACATTTGTTGGGACTCCATGCTGGTACTTTTTTCCAACTTTAGTAATGCCATGTTCTGATAGTTTATGTGGATACATCTTGCACTTCTGATTTATGCTTGTTTCTGCATAGGATGGCTCCTGAAGTCATGCAACAACTACATGGATATGATTTCAAGTAAGTTGATACTCTGTAAATTCTAAGCTCTGCATTTACGCTAAACCATTGCTTCCCGACCATATTTACTTAGATGTACCGTCTGATACATTTTTCCCTGTCACAGAGCAGATGTTTGGTCATTTGGAATAACGGCACTTGAACTGGCTCATGGTCATGCCCCATTTTCCAAGTATCCGCCAATGAAAGTAAAGTTATAATGATGCCATTTTACCTGTATTGATCTTCACTGCTCACTGGTACTCAGTTTGTATATTTTCTATTTCTGGTAATCATCATTGGCAGGTTTTGCTGATGACCTTACAAAATGCACCTCCTGGACTTGACTACGAGAGAGATAAAAGATTTTCAAAAGTGTGTGAGTGATGATAATTATTTTGTATCAATTTAGCTTCTTGTCTTTTCTTTTCATCTTAACGGTTGCTTGGACTAAATAGGCCTTCAAAGAAATGGTGGGTATATGCCTAGTCAAGGACCCAAAGAAGCGTCCAACTTCAGAAAAGCTTTTAAAGCACCCTTTCTTCAAACAAGCACGTGCACCTGATTACATGGCTAAAGCAATTCTTAATGGTCTTCCTCCATTAGGGGAACGCTATAGAACGATAAAGGTATGTGCCCCATCCCGTAAACTTATTCTGACTCTTGCTGGGAGGAAAATTGTTGGAAAAGCTTGATTGATATGTGAATTCTTTCTTTCAGTCAAAAGAAGCTGATCTTCTAATGCAAAACAAGTCTGAATACGAAGCACACTTATCACAGGCAAGTCTGTATTCTTTCTGCAAATTCTCTAAATGCAAACTTCTTCTGGTAGTCGAATTTGATTGTGTGTTTGAAATTTTTGACATCTATACTCAGACTTTCTGTTTCTCTGCAGCAAGAATACATTAGGGAGTAAGCGCTTGGAATTTCAATCTCGAGGACCTAAAGAATCACGAGCCTTGAGCTCTACGTGAAGAATATGCAGAGTTTTTGTGTTAATCTGAATGAATCAGAAACTGAAATATCTTGTAGGATGGGATACGGAGAGAGGTGCAAACAATGAGTCTGATCAACCATCGAGCGTGTTACAAGCTCATTGCTCATTTACCGCTAGGCACCAGCTATGGGTTGTGATGCCATACATGGCTGCAGGATCCTGTCTCCATATAATAAAGTCTTCTTATCAAGATGGATTTGAGGAACCTGTTATCGCTACTTTGGAGACTCTGAGAGCTCTTGTATATCTTCACGCTCATGGACATATCCATAGGGATGTGAAGGTATATTGTTGCTTTGTTTCCTTTAGTGTAATACTTTTGCTCAATCTTCAAATTGGTAGTATGTTACTTAGATGAATGTTGTTTTGATTTATTAATGAGGGATAAGTATGCGTTATTGTTTGTGCAAAAAAAAGGATGCGTTATTGTTTTAGTAATACATATGGTTTCCTTTGCAGGCTGGTAACATATTATTGGACTCCAGTGGTACCGTTAAGTTAGCAGACTTTGGAGTATCAGCTTGCATGTTTGATACAGGAGATAGACAACGTTCCAGAAATACATTTGTTGGGACTCCATGCTGGTACTTTTTCCAACTTTAGTAATGCCATGTTCTGATAGTTTATGTGGATACATCTTGCACTTCTGATTTATGCTTGTTTCTGCATAGGATGGCTCCTGAAGTCATGCAACAACTACATGGATATGATTTCAAGTAAGTTGATACTCTGTAAATTCTAAGCTCTGCATTTACGCTAAACCATTGCTTCCCGACCATATTTACTTAGATGTACCGTCTGATACATTTTTCCCTGTCACAGAGCAGATGTTTGGTCATTTGGAATAACGGCACTTGAACTGGCTCATGGTCATGCCCCATTTTCCAAGTATCCGCCAATGAAAGTAAAGTTATAATGATGCCATTTTACCTGTATTGATCTTCACTGCTCACTGGTACTCAGTTTGTATATTTTCTATTTCTGGTAATCATCATTGGCAGGTTTTGCTGATGACCTTACAAAATGCACCTCCTGGACTTGACTACGAGAGAGATAAAAGATTTTCAAAAGTGTGTGAGTGATGATAATTATTTTGTATCAATTTAGCTTCTTGTCTTTTCTTTTCATCTTAACGGTTGCTTGGACTAAATAGGCCTTCAAAGAAATGGTGGGTATATGCCTAGTCAAGGACCCAAAGAAGCGTCCAACTTCAGAAAAGCTTTTAAAGCACCCTTTCTTCAAACAAGCACGTCTACCTGATTACATGGCTAAAACAATTCTGAATGGTCTTCCTCCACTAGGCGAACGCTATAGAACGATAAAGGTTTGTGAATGCCATAACTAAATAGACATATTTCATTTTTACTTAAACAGTTTTCTTTTCCTTATTACTTTAGGATTTGTATATTTTCTTTTTCTTTATAACGGTCTATGTAACTCCCTATATAAGGACTCCTTATGTTATGAATAAAGTAATCTTTCTCCATTATTTACAACAATTTAGGAGGATGTATTCAACTAAGAGTTTGAGGTGATTTATCTTAAAATGACAAATCCACTATTATTCAAATGTGGATTTTAAAAATCACTTTAAAATCTGGTGTTATTGAATTTGTCATTTCATAAAACACTTTAAAATCCACTGTTATTGAACAAAATTTAAGTTGAAGATTTCAGAGTGCTTTAGGTGTTCTTAGAGTGTTTCAGAGGAGATTCTAAGTTATAAAAATAAAAATCCAAATCTCATGATTTTAGATGAGATTCTAGAGTTATTTAATAAAAATCACACCAAATCTCAAAATTCTTCTACAATCATCTAAAAACTCACTAAAAATCAAATCATTTCAAATTTCAGATTCAATACACCCTAACCCTAGTTAATTTGATAGAATATTGTGGAAAGTGATCACATTTATTTAGACAACTAAAGAGCTAAAAAAGTCTAGGTGTAATGATTATTAGCACTAATAATAGTACATGTGTGGACGGACAATTAATGTCGACCCAAAATTGACAAATTGCAAGAGGAGTCTTTTTTTTTTTTTTGTAACACCAACTTGTATTAAGAAGCTCAAAGCACAATAGAGTTTACAACTGAAGCAGAGAATACTGGAGGCAAGCTCGACAGTAGAATAAGACTAGAAAACAATACAAAACAAGTAAGGATAGAACCATCTAGGGGCGAGTCAAGCTCAGCGAAATGAAGAAACCCAACAGGAAGCTCCACTTTTGTTCCCATGGCGATTGTTCGGAAGAGCAATTGATAGTCGAAACCGACGTTGAAACACCTCTAAGGAGAAGTTGGAATGATGTCTGGCAAGAACTTTAGGTGAGAAGCTCTATAGCCGTAAGCAACAATGCAAGTACGAAGTCCTTTTTGACTTGATATGGCGTTGAAGAAGAAACAATCAGCTTTAAACCCAGCAAGGCTTACCGAAGAGACTAGGTGAATCTCAAGCTCTAGCTTCACCTCTAAAGAGGCACTTAGGATGAAGTGAGATGACAGAACTGATGGTTTGGTTGGGTCTAAGCTTCGAAACTCAACATTACCGTGTCGAGTCTGATAGTTTGTAACCAAAGAGAATCTAAGCATATAGTCATCACACTCGTTCAACCAGAATGTATGTGAGCCAACATCGGATAAGAGGTAAAAAGCTTTGGGATGGTTGGGCCTCCGTGGAATAGCTCTGGTTTGAAGGTCGCATAATTGGCTATGTGAAGAACCGTCGATGCTTGAGACGGCGTATTGTGATGGAGACGCAATTGTGATGGAGTTAGCAACACTAGTGAATCCACACTCTTGCACAATAGTTCGAGCGACTAGAGGAGTCTTTCATAAACTCTCTCAAATAAAAGATTATCACCTTTTATATTCTTTTTTCCTATCTATTTTTTTAATCAATCCGATTTGAAAGGCACTAGCACACATGATGTGTTTACATGTTTTCATTGAGTGGTATAGCAATTTGACAAACCTGCTCCATAATATCCCTTCATTATACATGTGCTGTGATGCAGAGGCTGCTTTGATATCGACGAGGACGAGGACAATGAAACTATTGGAACTCAGGCACACCACGAAAGAAGAGGATACTGCAGCACAAAACTCTTCTTTACCACGCCATGTCATTTCTGAACAAAAGAAATATTCGAGCGGTTCAATTTTACCAGAAGGCACTTTCTCTCCAAAAGAAACTCATCCGAAGCTGAGAGGTTAGCATCCTCAAAACATTACTTTTGTGTTTAAACCTATTTTGACATGCTTCATTGGCTTTGAAGCTCTTATTACTGAGTGATGAGTTAATTTTAAAGGCCTCTTGACTTACTTTTGCAGGGACTTTCAACAGCGTAAATATCAAACAGAGCGGAGCTACAGTGGATCATTGTATCGCACCAAGAGAGATACTGGTAACTAACCTCCCATCCGCTCATTAGTTAGTGTACATGTAATTCTTGTAGTCGTCCATTTGAATACCATTTATGCAGTGGACGAGACGCCAGAAGCGCCGTATGTGGAGCACAAGGGACGGTTTAAGGTCACATCAGCTGATTTGAGTCCCAAGGTATATAACAAGTACCGTATTCTATAAACTTCATTTCTGTTGAAGCTATTATAGCCTTTAGACAGAGTGGTAGAAGCATGAAAGAGCAATATATCGATAGTTAGTTTGTCTTTTATGGAAACTGAAGATGTGTTTCGGTTTTGGGGTACAATTAGGGATCTACAAACTCTACATTCACACCGTTTGGTGGTGGTTCAAGCAGCCCGAGCTCCCTCAATGCAACGGCTGTTTCAATCCTCCAGTCGATTTTGCAGCAAAACGCCATGCAACGGGTAAATTTTAAATCATGAGGATTATTACTTTTACAGTCGTTCGTTAGTTAACAACTCGTCATGACAGGAAGAGATTCTGAGACTAATTAAATACGTGGAGCAAACCTCTGGTACTACTATAATCTTCTTCATCTATAGATTGTTTTTCCTATCTATTTTTTTTAATCATGAGAGCTTCGATGAGAGACTCACCATTGATCATGTTTATCCACTGCGTCAAGGAAAAAATCACGAACATAACACAACTATCAGCTAGCATTCAACTTACATCACAACACAAAAGGATGAACGTGATGAACGTTCAAAAACACCACTAGGCAGGGATTTTCTAATTAGGTGGGACATCAGACCTATTATTACACAATTGAGTCTCCTCATTAAATTGACAAAAAGGGTCTGTGTGTCTTTGTTAACAAAAATCACTACACTAGCTAGCTAAGCATTTAGTACATGCTAAAAGATGCAGCCAGTAGTTATGAATCATGATACACAAGCGCAATCTTGACATGAAGAAACAGAGCTTAACCGAACTGAGTTAAGCAAAGCACTGAATCTCTCTCTCCCTGTTAAGTAGCCACAATCATGCCTAGTAAACCAGAGAAACAGGCATCACTAGTTCACTACTATATATATATAGTTTATGTCAGCATGGCAAAAAACGCGAGGTCACCTATCAGCTTGTTTTGCATGTCTATCACTTGACATCACAAAAAACCTCTATTTCCTCGAGAGTCTTTACACATGGCAAATATTAAAGTATATTGGAGTAAAACACACCAAAACATTTTACATGGCTAAAAACAAAAATTGAAACAAGGAGCTATATGTAATTGTCCTTTTTTTTATTGACGGAACCTGCTCCTTCCGGAGAAAACGCCGATCAAATCTTGCCTGTAAGGTAAATAAGTCTTTCTTCTCATATTCACTTCCCCGTTGCTTGTAGACTTATGCGACGCCGTTTTGTTTTTCCCTTTCCCTCCCGGCGAACCGTTGCCGCTCGACGTAATCGAAGACCCACTTCCCCCGCTGTCGCTGTGGCATCTTCTCAGAAGATCCTTGAAACTACACCGTCTGGGTTCGCTAGTGGTCGAAACGGCTCCGTCGCTGTGGCTTCTCCTCAGAAAATCCTTGATCCGACAACAACGTCTAGAAAACTTACTCTTGGAACTATCTCCTCTCGCCGGAGATCGGTTAGGGGTCCAGAAACAGTAGCTCGGGGACGATGAGTGCGACTGAGACGGCGAAGATAAAGATTGATCAACGGTCCATCTACCGTAGAGAAGATTATTCGACGTGGCTCGATCGGCATCTTCTTCTTTCTCCGTGGTCGTCGGGAAGTGGAAGAAGCTCTCTTCACGTAACGGCGATGTTTCGAACTCGAATTCAGATTCGTCGCCGTCTACTTTAACGGGATAGTAGCTCTGTGACTCACGGACAACTCTAGCGGCGGTTTCCACGGTGTTATTGTCACCTGAGACGTAGAAACTGAAGCTAGGGCTATACGACACCGTAGAAGAAAAATCATGCATTGTTAAGAGCTCTTCGCAGTCTGTAATAATTAATAAACTCTTGTCTTTTTGACTCTGTTTCATACACTTGGACTTGCTCTTTCTGTGTATATATATGTGAATGGTACCTCCGCGTTATAGATGTGAATATATTGGTTTACTTGAGCTTCAAGAAGAGGCGGCTTTGACAAGGAAACGTGATCTATTTCTTTGTCTTTGTTTAAGGTTAATTTATCGTTTTATTAGTATAATCATCGAATTATTTTAGAAATTTTGCGTCAAGGCTGACGACTATCGGAATAAATGTTGTGCGGTTGTTTATCTTTTTTGGTCATTCAGATGCTAATTTTTTTATCTAATTAGAAACTTTCATATGTTTTGTTACATTTTTTTTTCGAGAAAACATATTTTCAATTTTATAAGGATTAAAACCCAAAATTGTGCTGCTGCCACATTTGTTATAAGCAATGCTTGAATAGCAAGAAATATGGTTCTGAGTTACATATACTGGTTATATCACAACTTTTGTTGCGTGAAATGTATTCTAATTCACATCTACTCTATAGTATTCCATATTGTATAAAATTTGTACTTATGTTATGCATTCTTTGTGTTGACCAAGTTGGGAACAAAAAACACCAGCATTTATTAGTCCACTTGTTAATATTCATCTATTCATACAAACATCATTATTGAACATTACATTGGCATGTTCTCAACACAGACAAATCTTTATTTATGTATTGCGATCTTTTGTTAACAGATGTGTTTCTCCATTTTAAAATAAAGAATTCTTTCATAACTTAATGTTTCCTACAGAAAAATGTTTCTAATACATTTTAAGCACTTTTTATACCCAAGTAAATATTATATGTTTACTTTAAAATAAACAACTATAGTAGATTGGATATGTCCACATATTTATTATCACATTTAAATATGCTAAGTATTTATTAAAACGAAATTGTATATATATATATATATTATAAAAGTATATAATCATTTGAACAATATTCCAGATATTGTTGTCCATGCTAATCTTCCCAAGCACATGCGTAGAAAGACAATAAGAAAGAAACTGTAATCATCAACTTCTTTGTTTTTTGTTTTCAATTGCAATAAAGTTTATTTTGTCAACATCATCTGTGATACAAGTAAATGTCATACATGTTGCTAAAAAAAAGTAAATGTCATACAATACAACTTGCGATTAGAATTTTGTTTACATTTTTCACCAAAACAATAATTTTCATTTGATACATAATGAGATGTTTATTGCGAAAGCAATTTGCGTTTTCTTATACATAAATTTAACAAATCGCCAATCGATTAATCGTGTCCGGGTGGATTACCTGCCGGTTCTCATGGTCCAATTCAACGAAATTTGTGATTTGGTCAAAAAAAACCGGTACACAATTTTAACCAGTAAAATCGATTTTCTATTTCACACGGTTAAACCGTTTCTCTTAGCTCCTCTCTCTCTCTCTCTCGGATTCTTTCTGCTAAGCGAAAACCAGACGACAGAAAAGCAGCAACACAAGGAGGAAGGAGAAAACTCGAGAACGAAGAGGAGAAAGTCAGATTCTCGTGCCACGAATTCAAATCATTTCTTCTCATTAGCAGATCGATCGCAAATTACCAATCTCCGCCGCCACCTCCGCCGCGATTGACGGCGGTGTCCACGTCTCTTTTGTTCGTTCATAATAGGAGGAGGAGGAGGAGCAGGAGAAGTCAGCGTAATCTCGCATCTCTTTGATTTGACTTGAGGTCAGCGTGGTTTCTTCTCCCAGATTTGTTTTTTTTTTTCGAATTCGTTTTCGGTAATCGTCATCGGAAGATTTTCAGATTCATCTTCTATTTCTAATCTCTACATAAGTTAATTTTCCCACGATTCTTCAGTTTCTCTAATCCGATTGAGATGATATAGTGGTGATGACCAATTGTGTGGTGTAGAAAATTCTGAATGCGAACAAATGCGTAAACCACGATCTTAGCCTAGCCATAGGTTTCTGAGTTGTTCTTTCGAATTGTTGTAGAGCTCTCTCGGTTGCTCAAGTGTTTACTATGATAATTTTTCAGATGAGCATTACGCTGGACATAGTCGTTACATTTCGGATTCCGAGTTGTTATCAATTTGACTGGAACTTCTCTTTTTTTACGCAGATACATGTTTTGGCCTTGATGATATCTCTGCATTTTCTCCGTGTTGAAGAAATGTAAAAATGCTGGCGAATTGGAAGAAACCACACACCGATTGATGCTCTTGTCAGTCGTGGACCACAACTATCGTAAATTGTTGAAACTTACGGGGTCAAAGGTGTATATAGCATATGCTCTAAGAAGGTGAAGAATATATATAATTATGGAGTCGGGATCAGAGAAAAAATTTCCTCTCATTGCAAAAGACTACAAGCTACATGAAGAAATTGGAGATGGTGTCAGTGCCACTGTGTACAAAGCTTTGTGCATACCGCTTAACGAGGTTGTTGCCATCAAGGTTCTTGATCTCGAAAAGTGCAACAACGACCTTGTAGGTTCTCTAATTCTTACTGACACTTGTGAGTCAATTGTTGTTTAATTGCGTTCAAAACCAGAGACAACTAATATATCTGTCAAAGTAGTTTTATTTTTCGAGTAATTTATTTATTTTTATGTTAAAGTTTCTCGAGCGTAAGCTAGATGTAAAGAATTAGATGCAGATGTGAACGTCACTGAGTTTTTGTCTCTGTTAATCTGAATGAACATAAATTGAATTTCTTGTAGGATGGGATAAGGAGAGAGGTCCAAACAATGAGTCTGATCAACCATCCAAACGTGTTACAAGCTCATTGCTCATTCACCGCTGGGCATCAGCTATGGGTTGTGATGCCATACATGGCTGCGGGATCCTGTCTCCATATAATAAAGTCTTCTTATCAAGATGGATTTGAGGAACCTGTTATCGCTACTTTACTCCGTGAGACTCTGAGAGCTCTTGTATATCTTCATGCTCATGGACATATTCATAGGGATGTGAAGGTATATGGTTGCATTCTTTCCCTTTAGTGTGGTACTTTCCTCAGTTAACTCTTTAAAGTAATCTTTACTTAGATGAATGTTGTTTTGATTTATTGTTGAGTGATAAGGATGCGTTATTGTTTTTATCAATACATTTGGCTTCCTTTGCAGGCTGGAAACATATTACTGGACTCCAGTGGTGCCGTTAAGTTAGCTGACTTTGGAGTATCAGCTTGCATGTTTGATACAGGAGATAGACAACGTTCCAGAAATACATTTGTTGGGACTCCTTGCTGGTACTTTTTTTCTACCTCAGTAATGCCATGTTTTTGTAGGTATATGTGGATACATCTTAGATAGAATTTATGATATGCTTGTTTCTGCATAGGATGGCTCCTGAAGTCATGCAGCAACTACATGGATATGATTTCAAGTAAGTTTATACTCTGTAAATTCTAAACTCTGCATTTACGCTAAAACATTGCTTTCCGACCATATAATTATTATGACCATATTATGTAGATGTATTGTCTGATACATTTCTTCCCTGTCACAGAGCAGATGTTTGGTCATTTGGAATAACGGCACTTGAACTGGCACATGGTCATGCCCCATTTTCCAAGTATCCGCCAATGAAAGTAAAGTTATAATTATGCCATGTTAATTGTATTGATCTTCACTGCTCGTTGGTGCTCAGTTTGTTTATTTTCTATGCCTGGTAATACCACTGGCAGGTTTTGCTAATGACCTTACAAAATGCACCTCCCGGACTTGACTACGAGAGAGATAAAAGATTTTCAAAAGTGTGTGAGTGATGATAATTATTTTGTATCATTTTAGCTTATTGTGTTTTCTTTTTCACCTTAACGGTTGATTGGCCTTATCAGGCCTTCAAAGAAATGGTGGGTATATGCCTAGTCAAAGACCCAAAGAAGCGCCCAACTTCAGAAAAGCTTTTAAAGCATCCATTCTTCAAACAAGCACGTCTACCTGATTACATGGCTAAAACAATTCTGAATGGTCTTCCTCCACTAGGCGAACGCTATAGAACGATAAAGGTTTGTGCCCCATAACTTATTCTTAGAAAATTGTTGGAAAAGCTTGATTAATATGTGAATTTTTTTTCTTCAGTCAAAGGAAGCTGATCTTCTAATGCAAAACAAGTCCGAATACGAAGCGCACTTATCACAGGCAAGGATCAAGAAACAAAAATTTCACTCATCTGTTGACAGTTTTCTGCAAAATGTCTCTAAGCTGCTAAATTTTAGCATGCGAAATGCAAACTTCTTATGGTAGTCCAATTGATTGTGTCTTTGAAATAAATTAACATCTATGCTCAGAGGTCCTGTTTCTCTGCAGCAAGAATACATAAGGGGAGTAAGCGCTTGGAATTTCAATCTCGAGGACCTAAAGAATCAGGCTGCCCTTGTAAGTTATCAACTTTGTAGTTTGGTTAAGTATACAGCGCGAGGGACTAATTTTGCTTGTCTTGTAGATTTCAGATGATGATAGTTCACTTGCGGAAGAGCCTGATTTCAACAGAAAGCAATGTGAAAGACAAGATGAATCTGCTCTTTCCCCTGAAAGGGCTAACAGCCCAGAAACAGCTCCCAGTCAGGATGTATTATTCAAAACAATTCTCTGTACTCTTATTAGCCTGCTTTTGAGAATCGAAATCCAGGTTTCTTGAAGTTTGTTCTTCTGAGCGATGTCAACTCAACATGTCTTTCTTTCTCTTCTTATTTTTTTCAGGACGAATTGAATGGGATTCATGATTTAGAGAGTTCTTTCGCCTCTTTTCCAAGCAAACCTCTTCAAGCACTCAAGTACATATTCTCTAAATTTATATTTAGCTCTTATAGATATGGATTTTATCCAATCCAATACGAAAAGCACTAGCACACATGATGTGTTTTCATTGAGTGGTATAGCAATTTGACAAACCTGCTCCATAATATCCCTTCTGTTTAGAATTGCAAAGCTACAACGTTTCCGTATTCTGAACGAAAGATTGAACTTCATTATACATGTGCTGTGATGCAGAGGCTGCTTTGATATCGGCGAGGAGGACGAGGACACTGCAACTACTCCTGATTGGAAAGCTGCAAACCTAATGAGTTCTGGACAACAGCTTTTAACAAAGGCTTCTATTGGATCTCTGGCGCACACCACGAAAGAAGAGGATACTGCAGCACAAAACTCTTCTTTACCACGCCATGTCATTTCTGAACAAAAGAAATATTCGAGTGGCTCAATTATACCAGAGAGCACTTTCTCTCCAAAAAGAAACTCATCCGAAGCTGAGAGGTTAGCATTCTCAAAACTTACTTTTTGTATTTAAGCCTATTGACTTTAAAGCTCTTATTATTGAGTATGAGTTAATTGTAAAGGCCTCTTGACTTACTTTTGCAGGGACTTTCAACAGCGTAGATATCAGACAGAGCGGAGCTACAGCGGATCATTGTATCGCACCAAGAGAGATACTGGTAACTAACCTCCCATCCGCTCATTAGTGTACATGTACTTATTGTAGAGTCTTCAATTTGAATACAATTTATGCAGTGGACGAGACGTCAGAAGCCCCTCATGTGGAGCACAAGGGACGGTTTAAGGTCACATCCGCAGATTTGAGTCCCAAGGTTCCGTATTTTATAATTCCATATGTGTTTTTATGGTCTTTAAACAGAGTGGTAGAAACATCAAAGAGCAATATATGGATAGTTAGTTTGTCTTTATAGAAACTGAAGATGTGTTTCGGTTTTGGGGTACAATTAGGGATCTACAAACTCTACAATCACGCCGTTTGGTGGTGGTTCAAGCAGCCCGAGCTCCCTCAATGCAACGACTGCCTCGATCCTCCCATCAATTCAGTCGATTTTGCAGCAAAACGCCATGCAACGGGTAAATTTTAAAACCATAAGGAAAATTACCTTCTACGGTCGATTGGTTAAATGCTCTCTGTCTTGTGCAGGAAGAGATTTTGAGACTAATCAAATACGTAGAGCAAACCTCTGGTACTATATTTCTCTTCATCTATAAATTGTTTTTCTATACTTCCTTTATGTTAAAAACTGAACATAAGAGTTCTGTTTTTGGTCCCCTTTCATAGTCAAGCAACCTGGATCACCCGAGACAAACCTCAATGAGCTATTGCAGGTAAAACACGTTTTTTGCCATCACATCAAATAATATTTCATTAACCAGAATTTAATATCATATGTATTATGTAGACGCCTGCTGCAACTCCACGGGAGAGAGAACTTCAGACTCAAGTCGTGCTACTGCAACAAAGGTACACACATATATATATATATATATACAAATATACAATTATACATATCTGTTGCTATCACCAAAAGACCCTCATTACAACTAGTCATGAATTTAGTTATGAAATAACCATCTTGACCAAAACTAAAACGCGTCTTATCCATTAAACATAGAGCATTGAATTACTTGTTTTCTTTTCATCTTTGATGTCACAGCTTCTTGAGCCTAACAGAAGAAGTAAAGAAACACAAGCAGAGGAATGGGCAGGTTTGTATTCTTACATTTTCTAGCAAGACTTCCACATTAAATCATGTAAATTAAGATCATGAGTTAACTTTGTTCATTATCGTTAGCTCTTGAGATCATAAAATCTTATACTTTAATTACACACTAAATAAATGGTGCAACTCTATAAACCTTCACTTTCCACCGCGTTAAATGTAAATGTTTTTCTTATTATCTGCAGTTAGAGAATCAGTTAAACGCGTTGACACAGAGAAACGATTGAGTCTCTCGTAAGTCATCGAGACAGCAGAACACAAGCACAGGGAAGAGATAGGGGATAGCCTCAAGTTCCCTTTCAAGACCAAAGAAGAAAGAGAGATTTGTGTTTATATATTTATATTTTATTGGGTGTAATTTATTTGTCAGATTCATATTATGTGACAAACTACTACAATGTCTTTGTCTTCTTATTGTCCTTTGGCCACTTATGTGTGGTTTGTGATGTGCAATATATATATACAGCGTTTGCATTAATAGTATCCACTTCATTTTTTTGTTTATGTTTCTGTGTGAAGAAAAATGTAATCGCGGGAGAAAAACAGAGTTATGTGTCACAACTTTTTATATCGAAACAATGTCTTATGTTGAACTAACAAACTAATAAAAACGAATTCTCACTAATAATAGCAAAACACACATTATCTTCTCGTTATCCTTACATTGGATCGTAAAAACGAATTACCAAAGGCGATTGTCTATCACAGCCGCTACTATTTCCTTCAACGTCTCCTACAAAAGAAAAACACATAATCTCTTGAGTATCACTGGTTTTATACAGAGTTTTCCATCAAATCATTTGTTTTCCAAGAAAATGTAAAAGTACCGAAGAATGATCTTTGAGACCAAGTGAGAGAACCAGAGGCTTCGAGGGAACAAAAGAACTGCAGAAAATCAAAAGAGATTGCATCATTCTTAAGTTACATTTGTGTTCCAGTCTTAACCAGACAATAGAAAGAAAGAAGAAAACAGTGGAGAAGCAAGAATCATGAAATGAAGGAAAGAGAGAGAGAGAGAGAGAGACCTTATGTGGTCAATGAGTCTTCGAGCAGTTGCTATCAGCATTGGCTTCAAGAACACATAGCAGGCAAAATCTACTTTAAGATTTCGCAGGTATGAACTATGTAAACGTACTACAATATGATTAAGATTTTGTTACCTCATCACGCTTTCCGAATATCACTGAGACACTAAATGTTGGTTCAACAGACATCCCTTCTTCCTTCCTAGTCAACAAAGAAACACCAGTACGAATCATATCTATAACTCAGATGTTCACAACCAATGAAGGACAGATTACATCAAGAACTCTCTCACGTTCGCTCCACAAGAAATCGTATAAGTATAAACAAGGAAGGACAATATATTTCACCTAGCGTGCAATATAGTTCCCATGGCTCCAATCTGTGTTGCTATGACCTGAAACAAAGTTAAGTGTTTTTAGATTCAGAGATAGTGAAAGTAAGCTCTTAAACACAAACACGACTCACAAGGATATGGTCTTCATAGCTGCAGATCACAATCTCTGTCTTGTTTCCCTTTCAGAACAACAAAATTTAAACAGATGAAAATAGAGACCAATTACATGAAAATTATTGGATTAGATTTTTTTCAAATTTACCTTGGTTTCTAATGAAAACTTTCTATGTCGCACAGGAAAATTAGCAGCGTCATCCATCCTCAGTCTTTGCTCCTCCTTCTTCCTGGTGTCGTGATTATCTCTGTCTTTTGTCGACTCCCAGCTCCGACGAGACGAGAAGTGTGGAAACGAGTTCGTCTCCCGTTCATCCAGTAAAAGCTCATAAACATTAAGCCCAAGAAAATAAGTCCACTAATATTTGATATTAAAGCCCATCAACAAATTCCGTTGCCTTTTGGTAGGTGGCGAAATATTAGTATGATTGGTTTTTTGACTTTAGGAAACGAATTTGCGAAACGACTGTGATGGCACTACTCGCATAGTCATAGCGCACCCTTGTCTTGTCGGGTGAGTACACAAATAGTGTTAATATTTAAAATGTAACTGAACTTATTGGATTTGGTTTATATTGTTTTAGAAAAGTTGAGCCACTTGCAATCACACAGATGGCATAAGAAGTTTTTGTGAGTTTAAAAAAAGTATCTTGTTTATATTATGGTGTTTTTTTTTGTGAAGGGTATTATGGTGTTTCTCTCCTAATTTTTTCTAAACTTTTTTTGTGGTTAAGAAACTACATGAGTATCTCCTGATGAAAATGCTCTGATGTTCCCACTATGGCCAATGGACCCCGCCGGAAAAAATAAACGAAATATAAGACTTTGGTTATATTTATCGAAACTGGACGGAAGAAAACTTGGTGGCTCTTATTTGTCACATATTTATCATGTGTGACAAATAACATGATAGACCACATAGTGACACAAATATGGTCTTTCTTTCGGTTTACAAACTAGACGGAATAACCTGGTGGCTTCCCTAACAAAACCACGCACAGGAGTTTGTAATTGTAATTATAACAGGCACAAATCAGAAAAAATCACGTAGGCACAACTATTTACAGTCCCATTGACTATTTCTGGATCAAGGGAAGTACATTTTTGACATAATAAAATCTAGTTAGTCCGTGACTACTCGTCATTCAACACGTGTTGACCCAAAAAAAAACGCGTTTCCCTCTCAGCCGAGTCGTTTAACCCAATTCTGATTGCCACATCTTATCTTTTTTTTTTTATAAAAAAAATCATTTCCCTGTCAAAATAACAACATTCCATGTAATACAGTTGCAAATTTCCTTCAAGTCATAGGATACTACCATTTTTTCATAATAAATATCAGATTTAAATAATAAGTGCCGTTTCAAATTCTAAAGGCAGCTTTCTTATTGATGATTAATAAAATGCAATGTAATAATCTACATGCTACTACAGTATATAATGATAAATTAATCTTGACTGTAACTTCATTCGTGGTCAGAGCATAAGAAAGTTGGCCCAAAAGCAGAATTGCAAATTTTGACCAAGTCACTCCTCTGCAACTTCGTTTTTCTCGCCCTCGTTAATTGTTTTGACCAAAGCAGGCTTAGGAAGTTGACGATTACGATAATCAAACGATCTACAGTGATGCATGATTATTTTTTAAACTTAAAAAATTAAATACGGGTCTATTAAAGACATAGCATAGACCCAACTAACAGAGTATTCAAATGGACTGTAACCATGGATACTATTCAAATGGACTGTAACCATAGATACTAATAATCTCGTATTAGAGGGGAATCGATCTCTGACCTGGACCTAACATGTCAACTCTTTTTCTAGTGAAAACTTTCTATGGCGCACAGGAAAATTAGCGTCCAAACTTTCCATTCTCAGTCTTTGCCACACCCTTTTCTTCTTCCTCCTCTTGGAGTATCTCTGTCTTGACTGCTCCGACGACAAAGGACATCGTTTTAGAGAAAAAGCTCAAATATAAAGCCCAAGAAAAGAAGCCCATTAACACTTGATCGAAAACCAATTAGCAATAATTTCAGGGAAAGCTTGGTAATGAAATGCACCAAAATACAAATAAAAATATGAAACTTTAAATCAAGCCGGTGAATGAACTCTATATTCAAGTTTCACTAATCAAATTTTCATATTTGAAGTTTCATATTTTATTTGCATTTTGGTCCCTACAATTACATAACACATTTATGATTCACAAATATTTTCTCATTTATTGTTTTAATCCTTAAAAAATTATATCTCATAAATATTTTAAATTTTGTTTACAGAATTTAAGTTTTACACATAAAATTAAATAAAACTTTAAAATAAGATTTAAAATATTTTAAACTAGATTTAAACAACTATAATACACAAAAGAAATTTTACAAAAAAACTTTTAAAAATTACATGAAGACATAACTATTGCACAAATTTAAATATTACAACAACACTAATAGTCATATAAGTTTGATCCGGAACCTTCAAAATTTTCAAATATTGTCCAATTTTTTTTTTTTTTGTAACTGAAGATAGTTGTTATTGTTGTTTTTGATGTTTTTTTTCGTACAATTCTTTCTTGTTCATATCAAATATATTCACGAGTATTAATATCATTGATAAAAAATAGTCTTTTAGTACTATTTTATGTTTATCTTTTACTTTCTTGTTTTAATCTAATGTATTTACAAGTATTAATATCATCCGATTTCAACAATTTTTAGCTTGTAATCTACAAAGTAAAAATGAGGAGAGCTCTTTCTGCTTCGAAATGCACTAGTAAATCATACATGTATTACGAAATTTATTTTATGGAATAATATGGTATTTTGTTTGAAGTTTAATATTAATTAAATTATTTTTATTTAAAATTTTATATTTTAATATAATATTTTATTAATTAATATTGTTGTAATATGTTTATATATGTTCTAGTTGTTTACAAAAGATCTATGAATTCAAATTAGTTATAACAAATATAAAGATCATATTATAAAATAATAGTTTTGAAGTTGAGTTTGAAATTTTATTTTTAGATAAGAACACTTTTAAACTTTAAATATAGAGTTTTAAACTTCAAAACATTCAGGTTTTTGGACATGCTTTTAGGTGGCGAAGTAAAATATGGGTTTAGACTTCAATGAATTTGCAGTACCCACTTTATTGGTGGGAACTACGAGTTCCGCTTCTCACATGGCCAATGGACACCGACGACCACAAATAAACATCTTTTGTTTTATAATCATATTTATCATGTGGTCTTCTCGTGAGACATAGACTAGACAAAATGCTACTCTCTCCGTTTCAATATAAATGATGTTTTAGAAAGTTTGTTTTGTTTTAATTTACATGAAGTTTTGAGATTTTAAGGAAGTTTTGAGATTTTAAGGTTAACTTTAACTTTATTTGGAAACTGTTCAAGTAATTAGATTTTACGATCTTTTTATAATTAGTTAACTGATTTTAAAATTATATCTTTAAAATTTTTTTAGAAAAATGTAATTTTTAATCTTTGTGTCTATTACAAAACATCAAGATACTTAAACGGAGGGAGTATAAAAAATCGATCTAAACATCCGTTCAAACAATGATCTCATATAATTATATAAAGCGTGTAGCCTAGAGATTTTTGAACATTAGACCGCACTGATACAAATAGGGTCTTCCCGTGACAGCATAGACCACACTGACACAAACATTGTCTTCCCCACTTGACAAATTGGGGCGGAACAAAACCGGGTGGCTCGCTAATCAAAACCACGTGCTGAAGTTTGTAACTGTAATAATAACAATACCACTCATAAATTTCCAAGCAAGCACAATTATTTACAGTCATTGACTATCCAAGTATCAACTAATCATCTCGACTTCTGAAAAAAAAGGAAGTGCTGTTGACAAAATAAAAATCCGGTCGTGCCTACTCGTCATTCAACACGTGTTAGACAAAAAAATCGCGTTCTTACTCTCAGGCGAGACATTCAAGCTGAGCCGTTTAGCCCAATCTGATACTATTACAAATATTTTCTTATTTTTATAGAATCTGAAATATTCTCTTGTACACTTATAAGAATATAATTACTGGATTAATTTATGAAGCAAGGTGTAAACTAGGCAGATCATAAATTAATCCAGAATGTTCGTTTACACCTTGATATCCAAAAAGTTTTCATGTGTATGGCGAGAGATATTATTAAGTGTAACTTCTCGCCACATTTAGGACAAAAAAAAACCGAGATTCTCTCGAGACAACCTTAAACGCCGCTCTTTTCCCTCGCACCGAGGTCAGAATGGTGTCGGAGGTCCCCTTTCTCTCTACTCGCTTTCCTTTGTCTCCTCGGCGCGTCCTTCAAATCCCGGTGATATGCTCGCGGTTCTGGTGCTCATTGGAGGTCCCTGGTAGAAAGCTCTGTCCGCGGCGGAGCTGTAGCTAGATTATCTGAAGATAGATCTGGAGCAGTGCGAGCCGTGTGAAGAGAAAGCCACGAGAAGGTCGGTTTTTAGGGTTCAGCCGTTGATGGCCGATGAACCGTTTTCCTTTTGGTTTCGTCGGCCCTCGGCTTTGAGGCTGTGACGCGGGGTTGCGTTTTGTCTCTCAAGTTACAGATCTGGAAGCTGGTGTGGTTTTGGTGGCTTGTAACTCATATATGTAAGGAGAAGGGTGTGTGGTGGCGTGAAGCAGACTTCGGTGTGTGGGTGGCTCAGCGTCCATTCTTGCCCGTGTGAACTTTGGAGACTTCTCCGAGGCGCACTGAGCTAAGAAGGCGGATGTGTGTTCCTCGGTTTGACTCTTGTGATGTGTGTGCTGTCTCTTCTCAATACTGAAAGAATCGTCTATGGTTCAGAAGGAGGAGAGAAGGGTGGTGTTTCACTCTGACCAAACTAAGCCTCGACGTTCGACGACGCGAAGACGGCCTGTAGAAGAAGGTATTCCTACGGTTCTCGTAGGCGGAGCGTGGCGAGTCTTGGGCTTTCCCGTGTGGTCTCGGGAGAGTTTCAAAGGCTTGGTGGTGAACTCGCTTTGGAGCTTGGCATTCGCAGTACCGTTTTATTGTAACATCTGATAGCTTGGCTCCTTCTTCTGATCTATAGGTCCCCGGCTGGTTGTGGACGGTATCACTGCCTTTATCCGACTTTTACAAGATTGCAAAGCCTTAGTCTCTGGCTAGTTGGAACCAACTGAGTGGGATTTGTACCAATAGGTGTTATGGCGGTTGGTCATGAACAACATTCCAATCTTAAGGCATCAACTGCTCCAAACTTCACTTGAGTCTCACTCAATTTTGTTTTTCTTGGTGGTTTAGAGATAGTTTTGTAATCTTGTTTTTATAGTGGTAGAATTTAGGTGGTTCAAGAGACGATTTGCTTCGAATTGTGGAGTAAATTTGTTCTCACTATGGTTACAAGAGTACAATGGAGTTTGATTAGGTAGCGTAGGATCTATAGACGTATTTCTAGGTGATACTAGATCGCCTCCATTGTCTTGTGGTTAAATCTCTTGAGGTCTAATTCGTTTGTAACAAATTTGATGTTGGATAATGACAGTTGAAGTTGAGAAAAAAATGTAACTTCTTGGTCAGAGCATATGAAAGTTGGTCCAAAAGCACACTTGCAAATTTTGACTGAGTAATTCCTATGCATCTTCGTTTTCTTGCACTCGTTAATTGTTTTGACCAAAGCAGGCTTAGGAAGTTGACGATTACGATAATCAAACGATCTACAGTGATGCATGATTATTTTTAAACTTAAAAATTAAATCTGGTCTATTAAAGACATAGCATAGACCCAACTAACAGAGTATTCAAATGGTAACCATGGATACTATTCAAATGGATGTAACCATAGATACTAATAATCTCGTATTAGAGGGGAATCGATCTCTGACCTGGACCTAACATGTCAACTCTTTTTCTAGTGAAAACCACGATGTGGTTAGTAATGCATGATTATTACAATATAATTTTAGATGGTGAATAATATTAATGTACGGTTGAATCGTATCTCCATGGGCGATGGTGGTAATAGGTTGATTGACTTAATATGTCATCCGATAACAATTAATTTCCTTATCATAATATCGAAGATTATCGTTAGTTAGCTTTAATGATTTCCTGAGCAGTAGATTTTGCCTTTTAATTTTTGTTAACAGATCTTCTGAGCAAGAGCAATAGATTAGCCCTTTTTAATTAAAAGAAATAGTAACCCATAATTAAGTAATCAGAGTTGGTGCCAATGTGTTGCACGCTAATTCACTTGCAATTAAAAAAAAAAGAAGAATCATACGGTTTAAATTTAAAATTTTGCAAAATTTGACATTCTTGTCCATTTAAAAGTAATTAGTATTCTCACAACATTTTTTTATCATTTAGTTTTTAAACAGTAACCCATAAAGTAACATGAGTAGGTGAAAATGGGCTGCAGCCATGAATTTATCTGGCTTTATAAACAAGTTACAAACAAAATCCATGTATGTTCCATAATCATGTGTATAAATAATAATATAAAATGTGTATTTTGCAATCACCGAAAATCCTTGTAATCAGAAAATAATTTGTCAGATTTTTATTTATTACAAAAATAAGAAGAAAATATATTTTACGTTTTCACATCAGAACTAAATAACTATAACAGTTTATCCAAATCATTAAATATTTTGATATATTAATTGTAAGCTCGTTAACTTGTCTTAGTCCAATTAATTTGTTTTATTATTAACTAGTTTAACCTTAATGAATATAAAGGTATGATTAATGCAAAAAGTTAAGAGATAATCTCTTATTTTCTAAAAACTTTTCTAAGAGATCTGCAATAATTATGGGTTAATGATAAAAGTTTGGAGTCTTTGGACAGAAACGAAGTAGATGCAAAATATCAGTCGTGTAATGACAAGTTACAAAAAAATATCAGTCGTGTAATGACAAGTTACAAAAAAATATCAGTCGTGTAATGACAAGTTACAAAAAAATATCAGTCGTGTAATGACAAGTTACAAAAAAATATCAGTCGTGTAATGACAAGTTACAAAAAAATATCAGTCGTGTAATGACAAGTTACAAAAAAATATCAGTCGTGTAATGACAAGTTACAAAAAAATATCAGTCGTGTAATGACAAGTTACAAAAAAATATCAGTCGTGTAATGACAAGTTACAAAAAAATATCAGTCGTGTAATGACAAGTTACAAAAAAATATCAGTCGTGTAATGACAAGTTACAAAAAAATATCAGTCGTGTAATGACAAGTTACAAAAAAATATCAGTCGTGTAATGACAAGTTACAAAAAAATATCAGTCGTGTAATGACAAGTTACAAAAAAATATCAGTCGTGTAATGACAAGTTACAAAAAAATATCAGTCGTGTAATGACAAGTTACAAAAAAATATCAGTCGTGTAATGACAAGTTACAAAAAAATATCAGTCGTGTAATGACAAGTTACAAAAAAATATCAGTCGTGTAATGACAAGTTACAAAAAAATATCAGTCGTGTAATGACAAGTTACAAAAAAATATCAGTCGTGTAATGACAAGTTACAAAAAAATATCAGTCGTGTAATGACAAGTTACAAAAAAATATCAGTCGTGTAATGACAAGTTACAAAAAAATATCAGTCGTGTAATGACAAGTTACAAAAAAATATCAGTCGTGTAATGACAAGTTACAAAAAAATATCAGTCGTGTAATGACAAGTTACAAAAAAATATCAGTCGTGTAATGACAAGTTACAAAAAAATATCAGTCGTGTAATGACAAGTTACAAAAAAATATCAGTCGTGTAATGACAAGTTACAAAAAAATATCAGTCGTGTAATGACAAGTTACAAAAAAATATCAGTCGTGTAATGACAAGTTACAAAAAAATATCAGTCGTGTAATGACAAGTTACAAAAAAATATCAGTCGTGTAATGACAAGTTACAAAGGAGAAAATACTGAGGTGAACCTTGTAATTTTGTTAGATTTGTATTATTTTTTTTTCATTTCTATAATCAACACAATACCAGTTCATGCGAAGAACCACACCACCTAAAACTACAACCTCATTTGTAACATTAATTATGCTTTTTCCCAATCATCTTCCTCAAGACTTCCTAAATAGGAGTAATAAGATAAAAAATCATTAACAAAATTAGATTACCAAGTGTAGCATGTGAAACTGAAGAATTAGTTTTAATCGTGCTACTCCGGAAAAAACTTTCAAAGAATCAGAGTACCATGTGTAGCAGATGATTTGATACATCTGGCACCAAAAAAACATCGAACTTGAATATCCAAGCTATAATTGTAAGCTTGACGTTCCAATGCATATTCTTGACAACTCTAGATGTAACCTGCTTAGATTTCTACCAATAAATCTCTTTCACATGGGATAAAGTTCTCCCGCTTGCATCTTCACAAGCAGGTCACAGTTCTTGTAAATCCGTTGGATTGATTTATATAAAAATTTACTAAATTTGATTATTAAAATCCATCTGAATTCTTCTGAAATCCAGATATTTGATTTAAAATCAGAATATGAATCAAAGATTTCCAAATCCAGTTATTTTTATAAATCAATTAAAATATCAGAACCAATAACCCCCACTAAGATACGTCTATTAAATAAAAGATTAAGATACGTCTATTAGTTTTTTCTAGTTAAAAGTTAAGAGATAATCTCTTATTTTCTCTAAAAAACTTTTTCTAAGAGATCTGCAATAATTATGGGTTAATGATAAAAGTTTGGAGTCTTTGGACAGAAACGAAGTAGATGCAAAATATCAGTCGTGTAATGACAAGTTACAAAAAAAAATATCAGTCGTGTAATACGACCTTCGGATCAATATTATTAATTAATATACATCCACCACCACTAAATTATTTTAGTCTTAAGTAACGGTAGTTATAGTATTTATTTTTTTAACTATTGTAACGTATTTGACTATATAGTTTATAATATTAGTGCGATAAAAATTTTATAGTATCTTTGATTGAAAATGTACAAAACGATCATTTGTTGCAATTTTTATATACAAATACACAAAGATCATTTAATCTGATAGATGAAACCGAAAATCTAGTACTATAATCGGTCAGATGTACTATTTGACTATAATATGTATTGGAATACATGAAAATTCTATAGTTTTTGGAAGTAGTATTTCTAATAGACTATTATTAATTAGTAAAAATGATGTCTATATCAAGAGAATGACCAATTTCGTATCTATTTGTATAAATTTTAACAATGTAAAAAGTTTTTTTTTTAAATTATAATTCAACATATTATAAAGGCAAAGAACATAATGACGGATACGCTTAAATGAGATATTCAAAAATTTATGCTGTGTTTGATTTTTTGAATCGATGTCTAATTGAAAACAGTATAATTATTGTAAGTTAAGAAAACGGGGCCGATGTAGTTTTATATTAAAATATCTATTACTGTATTTGACAAAAGAGGTATTTAATAAATGGCGAAAATACAAAGTTGATGGGATCGTGTATATACTGAAGCCGAGTCGAGCCGATAAGCTGCTTTGAAAGACACTTGTCTTTCTTGGAAAGATCAGAGACTCTTTGCAAATCTAGTGTGATGTGTATCGACAACCTTGCTCTCTCTCTCGCTCTATATATATCATCTTCCTCGTTTTCTCTATCCTCTGTGTAACTCTCTCTACCTTCTCTGAACTTATAGCCAACGCAAACAAGAAGAAGCAAAGGCAGTGAACAGAGGAGCTAAACTTCTTTTAACTCGTTCATTTGTTGAACTCTCGACAATGAGGGTTGTACGTTCGACAGAGAAGTTCTCGGCGGAGCTGAAGGAGTTCATGTGCGCCGCTGTGCAGAGGAGGAGAGACGACGATGGGTTCCGAGGCTCCAGAGGTGGTAAATCAAGAAATGCAGTGGATCTTGATTCCGACGCCGGCAACAGAATTGTTTGTGTTACCGGCGGCGTTTCCTACCTTGGCCGCGCCATTGTCAAGCGTCTTCTTGTTCATGGATACTCCGTGAGAATCGTCGTTGATTGTCCAGGTAATATTTATACTTACTGTCTGAACGAAATCGCTTTTGTACTATTCGAAGATGTTTTTTTTTTTTGAAAAAGGGCTTCTTACTGTTCGAAGATGTTAAAGTACAAAAATGATTTTAAGACAATTAAATAAAGTTTTGATGTTCTCCTAACTTTTGGTTGGAAAAAAATATGCAGAGGACAAAGAGAAAGTGAGCGAGATGGAAGCTGACGCTGAAACGGCGTCGTATGGCAACAGGATTACGTCAGTAGTGTCACGATTAACAGAGACAGAGAGTTTGGTTAAAGCGTTCGATGGTTGTGATGGCGTTTTCCACACGGCAGCATTTGTCGATCCAGCTGGGATCTCTGGCTATTCGGTATGTTTCAGTTTCGTCATCCTCTACAATACAATGCACCAGAGCACATATAATAAACGTATATGTCCCCATCCTTAATTATACGTACGTAGATACATGCGAATACGTATGATAATATCACATCATGTTTTCCTTCCCTTTAGCTCACGGCTGAGTTTCTTTTTATTCACAAACGAATAGGCTTTCCATGAAAAGTTGCATTTTAACGCAATTACTTGTGCTGCGTGATTCAAACAACTTTTTCTTTTGTTATGGAAGCATAACTTTTGATGGCGTACGTGTTAGGTGTTGTGTATATGAGAATGTGACAAAGTGCATTTTTTTTTAATTGCTTTATCCTTTTCCATCGTTTTGTTTCTAGAAGACCTCCTCAGTGGCTCTACTTTCTTGTTAATAAAGTTGTTATGACTTGTGGTTGGTACTTAGCAAGTACCTTAGTCTTTATGAATGTTTGTTGAGTATATTGTACTTATTTTCAATCATAATTTTGATGCCCTAAACACTTTTGCTTTAAAAACTTAGATTGCGTATATCTTTTTGTTGAAAGCAGAAAGAGTTGATAGCTCTTCGCTACCAACAAAATAAATAAAAAGAGTTGGTTGATTGCATTTGAATAGATTGAAAATATGCCACTCTGTTTGAGATTTTGAGCGATTTGCTTTGTTTCTGTCAACATTTTGACAATATTCATCCTCAACCACCTGATTCTAAAGAGACTTATGAGTTGCAATATGAAATTTCTACACTTCTAGATTGATAGTAGGTTCCACTTGCTTGAGAGTTAACTGTGACCTCCCCTCATACCTGCATATTCTCTACCTACTGATAATGACAGCTATCTAGAAAAAGAGGTTTTTGATTACGATGTGATCGGTTACGGATACCTTATCTACGGCAACTATTAATTGAAACGTGTACGAACCAAGATCATTGTTTCAGTAATTACAGCATACATGTCATCATATCACTCGGATGACTCAGATCAGTAACAAACAAAAATAAAATACATATGTAGTTCCTTTCTAATTTTCATCTTTAAAAAACACTTTTTAATCTGTCTTAGTTTCTCGTTTTGATAAAATGTATGTTACTCATGTTCATTTTGCTAATATTTTGCAGAAATCAATGGCGGAATTAGAAGCAAAAGTGAGTAAAAATGTAATAGAAGCATGTACAAGAACAGGGTCAGTGAGAAAATGCGTCTTCACATCATCTCTCTTAGCATGTGCTTTGCAAGACAATTACCTTGACGATTTTGACCACTCTATTATCAATGAAGAAAGCTGGAGCGATGAACAGCTCTGCGTCAATAATAAGGTAAAAGAAAATCATAATTTTTAATTTGTTTTGTTTCTATTTATACATGATACTGTTTTCTCTGGATCCACCATAATTAATACTAATATTGTCTGATTCACAGCTTTGGTATGCACTTGGAAAATTGAAAGCCGAGAAAGCTGCGTGGAGAATCGCAGATTCAAAAGGATTAAAGCTTGCCACTATATGTCCTGCTCTTATCACTGGTCCTGACTTCTTCCAACTTAACTCCACTTCAACTTTGGCTTATCTCAAAGGTAATTTAAAACGAACCTTAGTGATAGATATATACGATCATTTGAGTAATTACAACGTTTATCAACAATATGATCTCATAGGAAGTCAATCAGACATTATGTTATTCACAATCTAAACATATTCTAATCATGCACTACTATTTATAATGGACATGAATCCAAAATTGTGTAACCGTCCAAAAATAATGTTATGCTATAATATATATATATAGCTTCAAAACAGAAAAGTATTGGCATGTATACGTAGTTCACGGGTGGTCCATTTCACAAAGGAGACAAAGACAGCTAATAAGATGTTGACTTCTTTTTTATTTTTATAAATGCAGGAGCAAAAGATATGTATCGCAACGGATTATTAGCGACAATGGATGTGAACCGGTTGGCTAAAGTTCACGTACGTTTATGGGAAGGTTTGGGTGATAAAACCGCTTTTGGTAGATACATTTGTTTCGACACCATTCTCTCAAAAGATGGTGCTGAAAAGCTTGCTAAAGATATTGGTGTTCAAATCGAAAAGATTTGCGGCAACAGCGACGATTCAGACGCAAACGCAGGAAATTCATCTCCTCCTCAAGTATCAGACAAAAAGCTTTTAGATCTTATGTCAAGAACTCTACGAAGTTGTTATCATGAGAGGTAGCTAGAGTCGACCAAAACTAAAAGGAGCAGTTTGAGATAGTGATGTAATGTTTGCTCTTATTCTTTTCTTCTTTTCTATGGTATCATGCTTTTATTTATCCTCTATGATCATTATTATTATACGAATGTGGCTTTTGTGTGGAGGAGGTTGTTGTAAAGGGCGGTAGAGTTGGTATTTGTTGAAGATTTATATATTAATTTGCCAATTTTGGATAGCTAACAATAAGTCAATAACGAGCAGATAAAGCCAATTTTAACGATACCCAATTTGATTCAGACCGGTACAAAAGGACATGATGAGTTTGCCATTCGTCGTGGATTTTACATATATATGCTTTCTATTCTGTGATTCATCGAAAGAAAAAGTGTATGTATGTTTAATTTTCGGATAATTCAATATTTAAATGGTGTATTGATAATAAGTTCATGCAACACGCAGTTATGCAGCCGGTTCGTCCACAACAAGCAATCTGTTCGAACCAGGGATGTAAGTGTATAACGTTCTTTTACAACAAAAAGGTAGTATATAACATTAACACGTATCATTGTATAATTCTAATAATTAGAAGAAAAAATAGCAGAATGAATGTTTAATCAACTTGTAATGCAGAGACTAGGATTCCATCATCGATGGATCTCCTTGATTATGCAGTGCATCTCATCAATTACATACTCCTTTCTCATCAACGGCTTACCTAGAGGAAGGATATTACCGAGTAGAGGAATCCGTCAAGAAGACCCTCTCTCACCATACATTTTCATAATGTGTAGTGAAGTTCTCTCGTGACTTTGTAACAGAGCTCATGAAGATGGCACAATGGTTGGTATCCGCGTTGCCAGAGGGAGTCCTCGGGTAAACCATTTACTGTTTACGGATGATATGATGTTTTTCTTGAGAGCCAACAAAGAGAGCAGCCTGGCTTTGGATAAGATAATCAAGCAGTATGGGCAAGTTTCCGGACAGACCATAAATCCGGCTAAGTCATCCATTACCTTTTCACAGAAGGTCCTGGCCAATCTAAAATCCGTGGTAAAGTCAGTGCTGGGAATTGAGAGAGAAGGAAGAGTTGGCAAGTACTTGGGTTTACCGGAGCACTTTGGAAGAAAAAAGAAGGATCTCTTCTCTTCTATCGTTGATAGAATCAAACAAAAGGCATGTAGCTGGTCAAACAGGTTTCTCTCCCAAGCAGGAAAACTGGTCATGGTTAAGAGTGTCTTATCGCTCATTCCATCCTATGCGATGACGTGCTTCAAGCTTCCTGCCTCTTTGATTAAACGTATTCAGTCCGCAGTGACGAGGTTTTGGTGGGATAAGAAAGATGGAACAAGGAAGATGACTTGGGTAGCATGGAGTACAATGACAAAACCAAAAGCCCTTGGAGGACTCGATTTTCGCGACTTCGAGAGCTTCAACGATGCTTACTTAGCAAAGCTCGGCTAGAGAATCTTAAATAACCCGGATAGCCTTTTGGGACGCACCTTACTTGGGAAATATTGCATTGAGGAAAGCTTCCTAGACTGCCATGCTCATTCATCAGCTTCACACGGGTGGAGAGGTATTTTAATCGGAAGGAACTTATTAAAACCCAATCTCGGGTGGACTGTAGGCAATGGAGAATCGATCAAAGCTTGGATAGACCCGTGGCTCAGATTCAATGAGCAAGTTCGACCCATGAGACCACCAACAGAAATCTCTCATGATATTGATGTTGCAGAACTCTTTGTAACATGAACTAGGGAGTGGGATAAGGAAAAAGTACAACTTATTTTCCCATTGGAAGCAGAAACTATCCTGAGTTTAAAGCCAAGTTTATCAGGGACTCCGGATAAACGTATATGGCTGGGAGCACCTTTGGGGATCTACACTACCAAAGCAGGATACCACATAGCTATCTCCATGGGAAGTGAAGAACAATTGACGCCTAGTGATACCCCAACAGTCTGGAAGAAAGCTATCTGGAGCATCAACACTGCACCAAAAGTAAACATGTTCCTTTGGAAAATCTTCAGGAAAGCTTTACCTGTTGGCGAATGTCTTGCATCCAGGCACATAAACATTGACCCTATCTGCAAGCGCTGTAACACCCTTGAATCTATTAATCACCTCTTCTTACACTGCTCGTTTGCCAGAGAAGTTTGGGAGAAAGCTCCTCTGGCTCCGGGCTTTGAGATAAGTGGATCCATAGACTTAAAGGATGTTTGGCTCCAGCTCGTCTCAAAGCAATGTCTACCTCCGTCGGGAGTAGCACTCGGCCCTCTGGCTCCTTGGATCCTGTGGCAGATTTGGATTTCTAGGAATGCTCTGATTTTTAACAACAAAGTTATATCAGCTGACGAAACGCTATCAAAAGCAATCGCAGCTGCCCACGAATGGCAAACCAACCAGATTAAAAAAGCTCCAGGACCGCTATCTCATCTGAGCCAAATTGCCCCTCCACAAAGCTCAAACTGTTTCACGCTTCAGACAAATGCAGCTTGGAATCCTAGAACCAAAGGTGCAGGACTAGGTTGGAATATCTTCTTGACATCAAACGTTTTCACCGATGCAGAAAGCATTCGTCCAATCAGCTCCCCCCTTGCAGCAGAAAGCTTTGCTCTTCGACAAGGATTTCGCCATTGTAGGAACTTGGGTATAAAGGAAGTCCGATGCCAGTCGGATTCATCCCAACTTATCAAAGCCATCAAGGAAATCATTTCAAACGTGGAAATTTACGGAACTGTCTCTGATATTTTGTTTATGTCTGAATATTTTGACTCTATTTCTTTCGAGTGGATCTCTAGAAAGAAAAACCACATCGCTGATAGCCTGGCAAAAGCCATTTTGTTAGGTGAAGATGTTGTAATGGCTGCTGCCTAACTACCAGTTTCTTTTAATGAAGTTTGTTGGTCAAAAAAAAAAAGAATGTTTAATCAAGTGAAGAAGACTGGTGTGAGCATAGCCGGCGAGGCGACTTGCCTCTTTTTTTTTGTTGTTGTGCTCGACAAAACAAAGGAGCATCTCAGTTACCGACGTGGCGATCTCGTAGTCGAATGCACGCGCAAAGTGTTTTGTAGCCAAAGTCACTCCAAAAGTCAGCAAAACCAGAGTGAAAAAGAGCGTGAACGACGCTGCTATTTTTTACGTTAAAATGCACGGAAAATCATAAGTTATTTATATTTAAGTTTAATTTGTTTGAATTTATATACAGCACTTTAAAAAAAGACGAGTGAAAATTTCTAGCATAAACACTTGTAAAACAAAAAACATCCAATGAAAATTACGAAAAGTTAACATACATTAGGATTAAAAAAAAAGTCTGAAGTTTTGTAAATACTACTCGCGTCAATTTGGAACTAGCTATGATGAACACTTTAGATGTAAAACGACCAATACAATTATTTTACCAGGACATATTTATATTATTAAATTAATAGTTACTAGATCAACGAAATAAGAAAACATACAGCGGGATTTATAAGATTATGCTTCTAATAATAATACTCTGAAATGTAAAATATTACTCGAATCAATTTCCGCAATAATTTCACCTTAAATGCATCACTGAGATGTAAAACTTAAATACTTCATCTTTTCATTTTAATTGTGGTTATGCACAAAGATTAATAAAACATTTAATTTTGTATAATTTTAAAATAAAATAATATTATAATACACCTAATCATATTTTAATCAAAAAAATAAACTGAAAAATTTGTACATAAATTTTTCACTAAAATTTTAAAACGATATTTATTTTGAAACATCGATAATTGAACTGAAACGGAGGGAGTAAACTACATATTTTCATGACAATATTATAAATGTACATTTGTACAGTTGTACTCACACCTATCACTGAAAGCAACCTAAATAAGTGTATTTCTTTAAGATAGTTTCGGTGACCAATCTTGTAAAACAATGTTCAGGGTTTAAAAGGTCACTAAAATTTAGTAATTTACTAGTATAAAATAGTAGGTCTGGGACGGATCCGGATATCCAGGATATTCAGAGTACCCGGATCCGGATCTGTATCCGTCGGATCCGTGATTTCAGTATCCGGATTCGGATCCGTGATTTCAGTATCCGGATTCGGATCCGTGCTTCTGGATATCCGGGATTCGGATATCCGTCTAAATATCATGATACCCGCGAGTGATCCGAATCCGGATCCGTCAAAATAATTAAAAAATAATAAAATATTTTTTAAAATATAAAAAATCTAAAAATATTACATAAATTAAATATTTTTACAAAATTTATGAATATAATATTATGAAAATTAAAATGTAATATTATATGACTAGTTTTATGTATAAATATTAATAAATAAACTATAATTATTAATAAAACTCTATATTTAATATATTAAAAAAAAGCGGATCCGGATCCGGATATCCGGGATATTGAGTACCGGATCCGGATCTGTATCCGTCGGATCCGTGATTTCGATATCCGGATTCGATCCGTGATTTCAGTATCCGGATTCGGATCCGTGCTTCTGGATATCCGGGATTCGGATATCCGTCTAAATATCATGATACCCGCGAGTGATCCGAATCCGGATCCGTCAAAATAATTAAAAAATAATAAAATATTTTTTAAAATATAAAAAATCTAAAAATATTACATAAATTAAATATTTTTACAAAATTTATGAATATAATATTATGAAAATTAAAATGTAATATTATATGACTAGTTTTATGTATAAATATTAATAAATAAACTATAATTATTAATAAAACTCTATATTTAATATATTAAAAAAAAACGGATCCGGATCCGGATATCCGGACCTAAAAATCCAGATATCCGGATCCGGATGCTACAGATCCGTTATTTTACTATTCGGATCCAGATCCGAGCATCCTGGATACCCAATTTTTGGAGCAGATCCGGATCGAATCTCGGATCGAATCCGGATCTCGGATAATAATTTCCAGCCCTATAAAATAGACAGAATTTATGATTTGGGTTTTTGTTCATTTTTAAATGTTATAAAAAAACTTAAAATGCATTGAAAGGCTGAAAGCTACACAAATTGGTGCGAGTTCCGATTATATGATTCTCTCTGTCTTCGGGACTCATCAAACACAAACCTCCGATATTTCATATAAATTCATAAAGAAACTTTCACTTATTAATTTATATTTTTCACAACTCAAACCGTTTTATAATTATGTGAAAATATCTGTTTGCTTTAAAAGCAACTGAAAAGTACTAGAACTTTAGAAACGATTTAACAAAATAGAATTTGACTTTTTAAATTGCTATGGTAGTTAACAGTACTATTTTCATGGGAAACCTGAGCTAAAGAAAAAAAAAACATAACTGATCAAAAAAAAGAAAAAAACAAAAAAAAAAACAAAACAAAAACAATAATCTCGATCAGATGGAAGTATCGACCCGTATGTGATATAATAAAGTCTAGCACTAAAGTTCAACAATGTAATGGTAGTTCAGATTTCAATCCTCGTGTTGTTTCGAGGGCCTCGATGGACAGCAAATATCTATTAAGATATAATTCATCATTCATGTGATTAGTGGCTTAAATAACGTAGCAGTATTATTTAAGATAAGCCACTATGGATTTATATACATGACATTTGCTTGATTTTCGTAAGCCGGATCATTCATAATCGTATACATAGAGATGGACTAACGAGAGACTTGGTTTACCCGCATGTAATACAACTATAAATATAACACGTACCAGCAAGTCGAGTCCAAAACTAAAAAAAAAAAAGTCTGGTCTAATAATAATTTCAAGAAGAAATTAATAAAAATATACATAACCAAACCCGGTTCCGGATCTGGATATCCGAATCCCGATCCATATTTTCAAAATATATTAATTTTTATTTTATTAATAATTATATTTGATACATTATGATTACATATTTATAAATATTGTATAAATATTTAGTTTATGTATTGTTTTAGAATTTTACTATCTTTTAAAAAAAATTAGTTAAATTTTAGTTATTTTTATATATTCGGATTCATATCTGAATATCGACGGATAATATAATATCTAGACGGATATCCGGATTTCAAATATATAGAAACCACAAATCCAAATCCAAATACTAAATTTACAGATTCGGCGAATTTTGATTCAAATACTTTAAATTTTCCGAATATCCGGATACCTACTTCCCATCCATAATCGTTAGTGAATAATTCACGGAATGCAATTTATCAGCTCTTTATTTTCCTCAAAGTTCCTCAATCATCACGGAATCTCCTAAATTATCACCAATCAGATTTGCCTTTTCTTTGGAGTGCTAAATATAGAGTAAACAAAATTATGATATTTTATATCATCAATCATACCAATTAAAACTCAAACTTATGCTTACAATTATTAGATACTAACGTAGTACGTACCTATAATTAATTATAACTACTATTATTCATTTTTTTGGAACTCAACTACTATTATTCATAAATATAAATATTATCCATATAAATATATAAACACGTAACGTCGAATCATTTACAATGTTATATAATGCAATCTTAATGCGCAAACACGAATATTCCTATCAGTATGATATATACTTCGACTGAAAAAACATAAATAGTCATGACCACGTCAGCTTATCATTTGGAAAACACATTATTGGACACGCTCAGACATTATCATATGGTATTTATGATTACTGGCATAATATATATGCGAAATACTCTATTTTTTAACCTAATTTTTCTCTAACTTAATTGAATCCGATTTCTTTTCCAAAGCATTCAAATATATCTTAAAGCGGATTCATATCCGGTTAGATGAACAAAATAATGTGACTTAATTTTGCGTAATTGAAATACTGAACCTAAAACGTATTAACGTTCTAAATCCGTCCACTACCACTTAACCACAAGTCCTTTTTTTGCTTGACTCGAAATACTATTTTGCTGAGTAAATTATATATTGTTTATTTCGAAAACATTTAACCCATTGTCCTTGACTCGTTGTAGTTTACTAATTTGCACTTATGCTGTTATATATATTCATCTAAATCTATTTGATTATCAGTTTCGTGAATCACTGAATCTTTGAACATATCACACATTTGTCGGCTTTGAATTGATAGTATATTTCTCGTGTAATATTATCAAAGCTAATAAGTAATAGCGAATTATTTAGTAATATATGTACTTGAATAGCTTAAGCATTTGACCAAAAAAAAAGAATAGCTTAAGCATAAAATTGTCACGGATGTTCATGTTATTATAGTAAAAATAGATATGCTAATAATTTTTCTAATTCAATTTAACAACTGGATCATCCGATTCCTACCCAAAATTGATACAAAAGCCTAATCGTACATATACAAAACATATACTACTATTTGTTTTGGTCGAACCTTGTACTAAAAATACATTTTTACATACGTATCTACTAGCTTATTATATTCATAATTTCATATAGCTCTTTAGGTATACCGTGTATTCGCGTTTAACTCTTTCTTTACACGTGTACATGTGTGTAATATGAAAGAGATACATGTACATATAGAGAGAGAACGGTATATAAATACATGCATATATGTGGAGCATTTGCTAGGTCAAATCATCTTTCTTCATCCTCTTTTTGTTCTGCTTCTCCTTCTTTTCGTTTGGGGGTTCTATTCTCCGTAATCCTTATATTTCCTTCACCATATCCATCATACCAAAACAAAGCTTACCTCTTAAGATTATTACAATACACAACACATCAAATGAAAATGTATATTATGTATTACCGTTGTTCCCTTATGTCTATGCGTACATAATTACATATATTAATATCCGAAAAGAGAGCGAGTTAAGGAATCTTCCAAGGTAATCCATGCATCATTAACAATCTCTACATTTATCTCATGACTCATCGTTCTCGATTAGGGTTGCTTTTGTAGGGTCCAATTTCTCCCCTTTCCAATTGGTTAATTATGAGCATGCTCTTTATTAGCTACCGTGTTCATCGCTGATAATTACTTTTGTAGAGCTAAATTATTTTAAATCCTGACCATATTATTAATTAGATGGACGTCTTTTATGTTGCATGTTTGAATTTTCTTTGATTCTTATGAAAATGTCCACATATCGAAATTTAGCTGCCAAACCATTTACGCAGAGCATATGTATTTTTTTGGTCATGTGCGTATGCACATCAGTGTAGCGTATGAACATGCAGATTACGTTTTTAAAATTTACCCACCAGCTTGCACTTTCACCTTATACAAGTGAAAAGGGACAATAGTACAAGGTCCCACTCCGATAAAAAGAGAGAAAACCGAAGATTTAAATCTCAAAACACAAAACAAATACAGGATATTTTTAGAAAGACTAGATTACGATTCTTTAGTAAAAATGAGCATAAAAATACAACTCTACAACCTTTCCAAGAGTCAAAAGCAACATCTTCATGCTCAAATATTTTTAGTTAATTAGTTAATATTTCTATTAGACTTTGTAGAACTATTAATTTATAGGGCTACTGATTATCAAGTGTTTCATAAGTTATCTTGGAAGCGCTAAACTGTACATGCACCATACTCTATTTTCTATTACTTTCTTATTTGTATTTTATTACGGGCCACGTAATCGGGGCATAAGAAGACCCGGCAATCCACGTGAAAGAGAATCCTTCCCACTAACCATCCACGTTATCACATTAATCTTTTAATATTCTTTCTTCTAGCTAATCATTATGATATTGGTTAATGTAGTTTTTCTTTTGAAAAAACTAACCACAGTGACATGTGTGGACAGAGTTTTTAATGTAGTTTTTACTTCTCTCAGTCTTTTTTTTTTCTAAGATTGCTTCTCATAGTCTCTTGTTTGAAAAAATATCCATTTGAGAACTCATCATCTCTCCTATTTTTCTTTATATTTAATTTTATAATAATAGATGTTAAACCCATTTAAAACCTGGCAATGAAGATGGCCTTATCCCAAAAGGACTCGATACTTTTTCTTTTCTTATGTACATGTTTGACTAAAATTTGACAAGAGGAATCAAATTACCAAGCATCTCCCTGCCGTGGTATACATGCGCTTTAAGAGAGCGTGAGGGACTTTTGAATCTAAACTAACTGTCTTTTAAGTGAAAGTGCATGGAAAATCTCAAGTTGTTGTTTCCTACACCTCTCTGCTTTCTTCATTTTAGTAATATTACCTATACTTATATTAATTCATATTGTAAGCAAAACCATTTTCTAACTTTGATCCATGAATCCATACATATGGAAATATATTGATGTGTCGCATATATAAAGTGTAACAAAAGCTCATTAATTGTTTATCTTATCTTTTTATCTAGCAGGCAGGTTTAGTTTTGATGGAGGAAAACCTGCATCGAGTTTCACGTAGTCCCGAGGTCGGGACCCACTGTCAAAACGACTCCGCCGTAACCGAAGACAACCGTCGACGACGGCATTACAACCACCATACTCACGGCGACCAAGTTAAATGCTCAGGCGGGTCGTGGGCGGCTGCGGCGATTGCTGATTGCGTAGCGCTCTGTTGCTGTCCATGTGCCATCATAAACTTTCTTACTCTCACTTTCGTCAAGGTCCCTTGGATGATAGGACGTCGATGTCTGGGGGGCAGCTGGAAGAAGAAGAAGAAGAAGAAGCGGAGGAGGCTACACATGAGACAACCCCGAGGGAAAATCAATATTGAAGATGGGTTTCATCATCAGAATAACCAGGACCGTCAGTTTGAGACGGCCGAGGGAGATGACAAATGCGGTAGTGGCAGTGGCGGATATGATGATGATGATCACAGGTATGTAGTGGAGAAAGATGGGAGTTTAACGAAGGAGGAGGAAGATGAGGAGAAAACGACGTCAAATAGAGGGGATGAAGAGTCGAGAATAAGTGCAAGAGTTGAAGCAGAGAGAGTGTGGTTAGAGTTGTATCAGATTGGTCATCTTGGATTTGGTCGAGTCTCCTTCACTGGGATTCAATGATTTAATCGATCATTTTTTAGAATTTTTTAAAAGTTAATATTCTAAAATTTCGGAGAATATAAATGTGAATTTATCTAGCCTAAATAATCTGAAATTTGATAGTGTAGTGTACATTTATTAGTAGCAGACAATTAAAAAATTTCACATTTGAATTGAAATCTACATACTACAAAACAATTCACATTTGGTAGAGAGTGTGGTTTAACTTCCTTGTGTAATTTTTCGACTCTTCAATGGTTACATCCTGTGTCGGTTATATACTTATATTACATAATATCCAAATTTAAAAGGTCGAATCAATCAGCATAAACTGAATTAAAAACCGGATCAAACTAAACCATGTAAAAACATTCTCATTTCCTTTGTGTTAAGTACCCTAAACCTAATAGGCGTTGGCTAGTTGCAGTAGTCAAAAGGACTGCTTCAACTTCCCATCTCTCCAAGAAATGGCTCAGTATGTTTGCCTTCCCTTCACACCAAATTGTGAAATATCAAACTAAGTCCCACATTGGAGAATTAGACAAAGAATGTCTAATATATAAAGAGAAGTCCAACTCTAATTAGTACGAAGCCTTTTGGGAAGGAAACCAAAAGTAAATCCATGCGGACTTGCCTCTTAGTCCTAAAGTGGACAATATCGTACTAATCGGATAATAAAGAGTTGGACATGAGATTTCACAATCCCAACACAAATCTCCACTTTCCCAAACCAAACACTCCCTTGTGTTTCGCTGTTAACCGAAAACGTTTCATGGATTCTGCTGATCGAGTGTTGGCTGCGTCAGGCAGTTGTTCTGACATAAGAAGGTTCACTCTGAATTCTCCACTCCATGTTGACTCATCTCATACCAAACGTTGGACACGTAACATGCTGAACTTTATCATCTCGGATTTTATTCTTGACAAAACTGCTTATGATTCACTAGTCTTGGATGAATTAGCTTGCAAGACACTTGTTGACCTGAAACTAGATGGTGCTTTTAAAATCCCTATGCTTCCTGAGGACACTTCTTTTCCAGCTCTTAAGTCGCTGACTCTTGTTTGCGCACACTTCTGTAGTCTTGGGGAGTTTGAAAAGCTTATTTCTGCTTTCCCTTTACTTGAGGAACTGACCGTGTATGGGATTTTTTTGGGAATTTTGGAAATGTTCTCACACCCTGTCCTATCCAAACCTTAAGAGACTTTCCATTACATCACTTGTCAATTTAATAGTTGAGTTGGGGAGCATGAGTTTTGATATTCCCAATCTTGTCTACCTGGATTACTCTGACGATGTTCAGCGTCAGTATCCAGTTGTTAAACTCGACTCTCTTGTTGAAGCTAAACTCGAGCTTATGGTGAACTATGGAGATTGTGATGGTTGCGATCCATCTAATCTTTTTAAAGGATTGAGACATGTCCAGAAGCTTAGCTTATCATTCCCTCAAACTGTGGAGGTAATTGCTTATCATTTCTCTTGCAATTCTTGTATTAATATCTTTCCGCATGAAAGAAGGACCGGCCCTAAGATTTTAAAACCTGTAGATAGCTGGTAAGAATCTTAATAATTTTTTTTTCTTTAACAATTTGGAGATTGTATGTTTATGAATAATAATTTCTTAGAATTTTAGAATTATATGCTACTGTTTCATTTGCCTATATCTAGACAAGTTCTCCATGCATGCTGGCGGAGATTATAAGAATATATGCTCGATTTCCATGAAATGTTTGGGTCCATATGAAAATGATCCAAAAATTGCAACTGGTTGATGATGACTTTGTTCATTCTATTTTTGTTGTCAGATTTTTGATTACTACCGTGATGCAGTGCCTGTGTTCGAAAACGTGAGCCATTTATCTCTTACAACTGACATTGGCTTCTGTTCTATCTTTCTCGACTCTACCGTCTCTACCATCTGTACTGAAAAAATTTCCAAATGTACACACTCTCGTCATCGAGGTATCATCCAAGAACCCAAAAAATATTGTTGGACAAAACGCAATGTATAGCAATCTCTAATAAAATCCTTCCTCTTGCTTCAGGGTCCCTTGTGCGGCCATGATCATTCCAAAATTGTTTGCGATTGCTTTTCCGTAGATTTTGTTAAACTGTCATCTCCTGCGAAAGTTCTAGAACTAGCAATTAACGAAGGAAGTAGCGATGAGATGGAGCAAATCAAGCGTTTCTTGGAGGACTTTTCATGTCTTGAGCTTGTCAAAATTCGTTCTTTCCCAAAAGACGACGAGGAGAAGTTGAGTCTTGCCACGCGTTTGCTCATGCTTCCTAGAGCTTCTTCCAAATGCAAGATCCAGGTCGAGTTTTGCTCAGAAACATCTCCTATTCCGTGTTCTTATAGAATAGGCAAGATGTAGTAAAATCTTGGTGGCTCACATATCATATAGAATTTTGTGTGGGCCATGCCTTAAATCTTACACGGGTAAAAGAGTTGAGGTGAGTTTTAGAGAGACTACACATATATCAACGGACCGTTGAAAACATAATATACTTGTTTCTTCTTTACAATCACTAATGGTCTCTCTCTCTCAAGTGCAAAAAAAAAAAGTAGTCCAGCAGCTTCATTATACCTGCTTAAAAAAAATTGTAGGTTTGATCAATACTCACCAATCACATTTCCGCAACAAGAATATATCGCCAGACTTTACATATGGATAGGAATGTTAAAATGGTAAAACCCACCCTATTTAGAATCCATACCCGTTTAAAACCATTTAAAAATAAGTTTATTAGGGATACCCATTTAGAATCTGGGAAATTTATATGTATCCATTTAAACTATTACTTTGCTGATTTAATTTTGAGTTGTTTTAATTTTATAATCTCTTAACAAATAATTAAATCAAACCGTAAAATCAAGTTTTTTTCGCCCAAAATCGAGTTTCCAGCCAAAAACGAAAAATCGAGTTTTTCTGCCAAAATTGTAAAATCGAGTTTTCCCATCAAAACCGAAAAATTGAGTTTCCCGCCAAAAACGGAAAACCGAGTTTTCCTGTCAAAACCGGAAAACCGAATTTCCCGCAAAAACGAAAAATCGAGTTTTCTTGCCAAAATCGCAAAATCGAATTTTCCCAACAAAAATACAAAACCGAGTTTTCCTGCCAAAACCAGAAAACCGAGTTTTCGCCAAAACCGCAAAACCAAGTTTTCCCGCTAAAACTGCAAAATCGAGTTTTCCCGCCAAAACCGCAAAATCGAGTTTTCCCGCCAAAACCGCAAAATCAAATTTCCCGCCAAAAACGTAAAATCGAGTTTTCCCGTCAAAACCGAAAAATCAAGTTTTCCTATCAAAGCCGGAAAATCGAGCCGCAACAAAACGGAAAACCGAGTTTTCACGTCAAAATTGCAAAACCAAGTTTTCCCGCCAAAACCGTAAAATCGAGTTTTTCCATCAAAACCGCAAAACCGAATTTTCCGCCAAAAATGCAAAACCGAATTTTCCCGCTAAAACCGCAAAATCGAGTTTTTCCGCCAAAACCATAAAATCGAGTTTCTCGCAAAAACCGTAAAACCGATTTTTCCTGTAAAAACCACAAAACAGAGTTTTCCCGCCAAAACTGTAAAATCGAATTTTTCCGCCAAAACCGCAAAATCATATTTTCCAACAAAAAGAATTAATTTATTATATTAAGTTAAATGGATTAAAAGAATCTCCGCTAATTTTTAGTAGAACCCATTTAATAAATGAATTTTAACAAAACTATCGATTTAAAACTCATTAAACTAAATTGATTTAAATGGGCATTTATTTCTTAAGAACCTATTGAAAACCCGCGAACATAAACCCATTTTAACATCCCTATACATGGACATGGACATGGGGCATACAATCTAAATTCTCAAAGGGTTGTTATTCAGGGTATCGAGACTTTTAAAACAGTGTTCCATACAATTTCCTACTTAATATTTACAAAATGGGGTTATTTAGTTAATCACCTTGCTAGCGATGTTGTTGGAGAGCCAATCAAGGCCTTCATAGAGACCTTCCCCAGATGTGGCACATGTGCTTTGAATGTACCTGTTAAAGAAATAAAAGCATAAAAGGTGGAATTATACCACACTTGTGTGATCAACCTAAGGATAAGATTCTAGAAAGAAGATAACTATACCAATGGCGTTGGCGGAGAGAGTGAAGGCCAAGCTTGTCGGTTATTTCTGCAGCATTCATGGCGTTGGGAAGATCTTGTTTGTTTGCAAACACGAGAAGGACAGCATCCCTCAGTTCATCCTGGAAACATGGTTTAATCAAATATCAGACTATTGATTGAAAGGTGTTCTTCTCTAACCGGAGAGAAAGTAAAAGGTAACCTCATTCAACATGCGATGTAGCTCATCCCTTGCCTCCACAACTCGGTCCCTGTCGTTGCTATCAACCACGAATATAAGTCCTTGAGTGTTCTGGAAGTAGTGCCTCCACAGGGGACGAATCTGATTTGTTTTATTGTTTCGCATTCTTAACGTCAAAAAAACACATAAAAAGAAGAAGACAAAACACTCCTAAACACTAGACAAAGAGACTAAAACCACATGAATTAGAACGTTACTTCGAATTGAGTTTACATGATACATATCACTGGGCACCACGAAACATCAGTACTAGTCACGCTGAGCAGCTTGAAAGAATACACTGGTGATTCAGGGGCAAGAGTTAGAATGCGTACCTTGTCCTGACCCCCAACATCCCAAACAGTGAAGCTAATGTTCTTGTACTCAACAGTCTCCACATTAAATCCTGGAAACAGAAACCTCTCCAACCTTTAGTTCATAAAGCAAACACTGGATGTACTTACAACCCACAAAGAGACACACGCACACAAAAAAGCAAAATCTTATAGACACACAATTGAAAAAAGACTCATGGATCATGCATGAAAACTAACCGATGGTGGGGATGGTGGTGACAATTTCGCCGAGCTTGAGCTTGTAAAGGATTGTGGTCTTACCAGCAGCATCAAGACCTACCATCAGAATCCTCATTTCTTTCTTGGCAAATAGCCTGCTGAACAGCTTCGTGAAGTTAAGCCCCATTTTCCCTTTAGATCCGAACCAAAACCACATAAACAATAATTATATAAAATGAGTAAAATCAAATCTCAAGCTCATTCCAAACAACACATTATTCTTATAGATTGAAACAATAACCGATAATCAGATAGTGACAAATATTCTATAAGAACCAGCCGTATCTCGATCAGTGGATCTTTAACTTGAAGGATATTGACATACAAAGCAACTCAAGAAAACGATGATTCCAAACGTAGCAATCAACAATAAAAACTTGTATGCTCAAAATCAAATCCAACAATCAACAAGTAAAAATCTATCGATCAAATACTGATACCACTAACAAGGATGAAGATTAATATGACCAGAGAAACGTTGATACAGAATACGAATCCAGGAGGGAGGAAGAAGAAACTAAACTACTTTACATAGTTTCGAACAAGGATCTAAAAGCCGCGAGTTTCGATGAGAAAATGTCTCTCCAGCTCTAATCTAATTATAGTTATCTTTGCCGAATTGCTCCTTGAACAGCTACTTTGGCTCTCCGAATCTTCTCCACCATTTATCATTTCTGAACCGTTGAATGGTGTGTCTAAAGTTATGTGTTTTACAAATCTTTGGCTGAGTAGTCACAAATTCCAGGTGAGAGTGGAGTCGAGATTAACCGACTAGATCAACCGCTGTAAGTCCATATGAGATCGTAATACTGTTTTCACATCACATATGCAAATAACACTTGTTGGTTGTAGATGGAGGCAATAGTTCACCCGTTCTTAAAAGAGCTGAGCCTGCGTGATCTCAATACACGTTTACCTACTGGTCGTCCTTTGCCTCCTCTCTTCAACTTAAAACCTCATATAGAAGTAGAATATGCATTTGTTTGTTTTCCAGTGTTATATGTTGCTTTAATTGTAGAGCAGCTAGAGCTTAAAGGAGCAAGCGTTGAGCTATTGTCCAAGCTTATACCTGACCACGCCCTAAAGGCTAAAGCAATGTTCCTTCCTCGGTGCTCTCTAAATGACTTAAATCTCTATATATAAAGATGTATGTGTACACTAACATTCATATGCTGATAGATTTAAGTAATTGAAGTTAGCCTTTGTCAAGTTTATTAGGAGTATTATTAGAGCTTTCATATTCTTATAAATGTAGTAGCTCTGTCGTTTATTGTCCTTGCCACGGTCCCCCATGGAATCTGGATGATAGACATTTTTTATTAATTTTAAAACTGTGTACTCTTGTATAAATGGATAAATAGTGTGTGTGTGCACGGTCATTGACTCGCTACAATTTGCATGGGAGTTACTACGTACTTCTCTCGATCATCTCCTGTTCCACCACCACTACTAACTTACTAATGTATACATTAAGATCCACAAATTTGAATTTAATATATACTATATTAATTTCGGGACATAGCCTTTTGGATTATCATTAGGAGTTTTCGTTCTATATATTTATGAAGGATCCTTTTAGACGGAAAGTATATTTATATTTAATTACTTTTAACATTTAAGAATTTATGCCAAAATCTTTTATTCATACATATATTTTTTTATTGATTTTGATACATAGAACTACCATCACTGCTAAAATTTCTGTCCACACAAATATTTAAAATATTTAATTTAAATATTAATATAATTGATAAAAGATTCATAGTAAAATATTTAATGCACCAGCTGTAATACACTAATGACAGCTGTATGCAAATAACAGTTATATTTCAATATTTATTTATTGAACTTTAATGTAGTAGGTAGATATAATGGAAGACAGCTGTAGAATGACTGACAGCTGTATTCCAATATCTATTAATTTTTAAACAAAAATTAATAAAAACTAAATTATTAAGGATATTTTTGTAATTGGCCGTACTAACTTTATCTCTTAAAAAGGATATAGTATTCGATACGCCATTGTTATATACAAACGCTAGAACACAGATTACATAGCTCTCTCACAGACGGGGGAGCGTTTCCACTTATTTGGGTATTACTCTTGAGTCCACAATCTCTCTATGTTTGTGTTTCTTAACCTGAGGCCACTGATGATCTTTTAGTGCTAATGTTTACATGCAGGAGATCCAAGTCTTAACCCCATCGTCACCTTACTTACTACAACAACAATGGTACACTACGATTATTTCCATTTGTATACCTTATTTTATTTAAGAGGTTAAAACTATTGCTGGAGTTTTGGTGGATTTTCATTTTTGTCCAGGCTCAAGATGACTCTGCTGAGTGGAATACAGATGACGACTTGTATTTTGAGATTGATAACTTCCAGTCATCTCCAAAGTCATCATCTCCGGTAGTCACTTCTTCAGACCACATGTTTGCTACGCTTGTTGACATGGGATTTTCAGATGACGTGATCGCTAGAGCAATCCAGGAAAATGGTGAGCCCTTTTGTTTTATGGGAATGAATAAGTTTGTTTGTTTAGTTTTAATGTGATTATCAATGATTTTGCAGGACCAAATGCTGAAACTTCCGTCATTATTGACACCATCTCCAAGTACTCGGTTAGTTTTTCTCTTTGTAGTTTTGATGCGTTCTTAGTCATATACAGTTGTGGGATGTCTTAGTGTATTCCCATTTACTCTTTATGATTCTGTTGTGAAGATGAACTGTGAACCTAGCTCTTCTAAGTCTAAGACTATCTACCACTTCCTTGCCATGGGATTTGATGAGGAAAAAATTATCAAAGCCATACATAAACATGGTAAACATTTATCTCTCTCTGTCTTTTGAAGTATGAAGTTAAACTCTATGACTTTCTTTACATTTGTTTTGTATCTTGCAGGAGAAGAAAACATGGAAGAAATTGCAAATGCACTCCTCTCTTCTGAAGTAAGGGGTGATATTGTGATGAAGATATCATCTCTCCTGACATTAACAATAATATCTTAAATTTTGTGGGTGATTTGCAGGCAGATATGAAAGAAGAAGATAACATTGACTGGTCAGATAGTGATGATGAGATGAATGACGATGAGGTAAATTAGTTCCGTGGTTGTAATAACATTTATTTAGCAGTACACCAAACAAGTTTTTAATTGTATCTCAGTGTTATTTGCATATGTATAATTTATATGCATTTTGATAACTATTTTAAAAAATTGCAGAAAGATCCAGACTCATTTGATAGCTGCAATCCATTGAGTTCTTTGGTGAAAATGGGTTTCTCCGAGCTGGAAGTTTCTCTAGCTATAGAGAGATGTGGTAAGGTTCCCGTTTACTTCTTTTGTCTTCACGTTTCTTCCCAAGGAAGTGGCATAAACCGTGATTAAATGAAACCAAGCCTCTGATTGTCTCGGTGTAGGCGTTAGTTACATGTTTCTGTTTCTCTCTCACTTATTATCATATAGTACTGTTGCCTTAAACTTAGGCTTTACAACTCCATCATAGCTTCTGCTAGTATGGTGTAGGCGTTACATGTTTCTATTTCTCTCTCACTTATCTATCATCTAGTGTTGCCTTAAACTTAGGCGTTACATGTCTATCATAGCCTCTGCTTGCATGGTGTAGACGTTACATGTTTCTATTTCTCTCACACTTATCTATCATATGGTGTTGCCTTAAATTTATCTGATAAAATTTCAGGAGACAGTGTGAGCATTGCAGACCTCGCAGACTTCATTTGTGCCGCTCAGATAGCTCGAGAATTTGATGAGTTTCACATTGAACCTGAAGAACAAAAGGTATGGTTAAGAACCCCAATAAAAGTCTGTCTTCGTTTCATAAGCTGTTGTAGTTATTTTACCAAGAGAAGGTTACTGATTCTGTGTGAACTTGTTGACTTGTGGTTCATTATCTTTGAAAACCAGCGATATAAAACCTTGATTTCGTGTATGCAGCCAAGACAGAACATCAGGAAAAGTCAGAAAGAGCCTAGGCCATCCACTAATGATCAGCCACTGCGCCTACCAAATCCAATGATAGGATTTGGAGTTCCAAATGAGTCAGTGTTCATCACACATAGATCTCTCCCAGCACTAGCTCGTGCCCCACCATATTTCTACTATGAAAACGTAGCTCTTGCACCTACAGGCGTTTGGGAGACGATCTCAAGACATTTGTATGATGTTGCACCTGAGTTTGTGGACTCCAAGTATATATGTGCGGCAGCTAGGAAGAGAGGCTATGTGCACAACCTCCCCATCAGCAACAGATACCAGATTCAACCTGCTCCAAAACTAACAATTCAAGAGGCGCTTCCAGTCACTAGGAAATGGTGGCCAACATGGGACACAAGGACCAAACTGAACTGCATACTTACCGTTCATGCCAGTGCTCAATTAACAAAGAGGATCCGCTTAGCACTTGAGGCTCATACTGGTGAACCATCTGAGGCGACAAAAAGATTTGTCATTGAGCAGTGTAAGAAGTGGAATCTTGTATGGGTGGGAAAAAACAAAGCCGCTCCACTCGATGGAGATGAAATAGAGTCTCTTCTTGGGTTTCCAAGAAACCATACACGAGGCGGTGGCATTACTACTACAGAACGTTTGAAGTCACTTGGCAATTCTTTTCAGGTAAGTTAACCCCTGCATATGCATGCATGTAATGCGTTTTGCTTATGTTTTGATGTTTTGTTTTTGAACTTGTTTTCTAGGTGGACACAGTGGCATATCATCTGTCTGTCCTTAAACCCTTGTTTCCTGATGGTATTAATGTTCTCTCACTGTTCACTGGTATTGGTGGTGGAGAAGTGGCGCTTCACCGTCTCCAAATCCCGATGAAAACAGTTGTCTCTGTGGAGATATCAGAAGTAAACAGAAACATCTTGAGAGACTTTTGGGAGCAAACTAACCAAAGAGGAGTGTTGATAGAGTTTGCAGATGTGCAAGACCTAACTAAAGACAAAATAGTAGAGTTGATGAAGCGGTTTGGTGGGTTTGATCTTGTGATTGGAGGTAGTCCTTGCAACAACCTGGCTGGTGGTAACAGAGTAAGCAGGAGTGGTCTTGAAGGCGAACAGTCTTCGTTGTTCTTTGAGTATTGCAGGATTCTGGATGTGGTCCGTGAGACAACTAAGGAGATGAGAAGATCTTGATGGTCTTGTCTGAAAACTTTGCTTGAACTTCATGTTATCGTAACGCAGTATCATCTCGTATGAAGATAAGTGTGTGTTAAAAAAAAAAGTAGTGGGACTTGTTTATTTAGTCGGTGGTCTGTTATGAACCATGTCGTAGTGATGTTTATTAAAACGTTTTAAATATTAGTTGTTTCATATCAAGTAATGAAGTCTATCACCGGACCCAGATGAGGGTTAATGGATTAGAGTATGTGAGCTCAGTCATGACTCATAATGAGTGTTTTAACCTAATGGTCCTAATATAATAACGACTAGTATATAAGACAGACAAAGTGTAGACGCATGTGTGTTTTAGTGATCAACCATGGAGGGAGAGGAGGTGAGAAATTTCAAAAGTATTTTCATTTTCTGAATCTTGTAAAGTTCTATCATCAGTAAAAGCCCTTATGCGAAATTAGTGGACTAAGTCCAAGGAACTTATGTGGTCGATTATGATCAATATTAGTAGGCTTGTTCTCGACCTAACTTATTCATAATTTCTGTGCAATCAAAAGATGTCTGTCAAGCTTTTCTTTAAATCTGATTATTTTGTTTTAACAGTGCCTTAGTTTCATGTTCTAACCATCTTACCACTTTGTATATCAATTATCATAATTTCATAGGGCCGCAGACAAAACAGAATCCGCATGGTATTTCATAATTTTATATATGTAGATGATTTTTTTTATCTATTTGGTGCATATATTCACTAATTTATGAATTCATTAACCAAACAAGCTTGTTATTTCAAACTATCAAAGTCACTATAGCTGAGAGAACAACCAACTTATAACACCATCAGCAAAGAACAAGAGCCATAAACGAGTTTTTTGTCTTACTAATATAAACACAAAAGGTTTTCTGCTTAGAACAAGAAAACATTAGAAGTATCTTCTCCTGGTGTGTGGCGTTAAAAGTTATAGCGACTTTCTCCACGCACACTTGACAAAATGAATAATTAACCGAAAGGGGGGGCTCTCTTTACTACAAATATAAACCCCTGATCTAGTAAAAAACCAATAAGTTACTTCTGTCTCATCATCATAGCCTCGTGAAAGCTGCGAGGCGGCGAGGAAGTCGACGGTGCAGCACCTCTGTTGAATCTCTCTGGACTACGGCTTCTCTCTCTTCCCCATCCCGAGCCACGACCACTACTTCAATCACCACCACAAAACAAATTTTCTAAGTTCATATAAAAAGAGTAAATGAAATCCCAATGAGTCGTTTATGATTTTCTTTACCTGTCAGACCAGCTTCCTCTACCGCCTGAATCACCACCACGTCCACCATAACCGGAACCACCACGTCCACCATAACCAGAATCACCACGACCTCCACCATAACCAGAATCACCACGACCACCACGACCTCCATAGCCAGAATCACCACGGCCTCCATAACTAGAACCACCACGGCCACCATAACCCGAATCACCACCACCAGAAGAAGGTGTACCCCAGCGGCGGAATTTGTTCATTCCACCACCGCGTGTAGCCAACTCACGGACCTCCTGAGGGACTTTCTGGCTTGCTCCTTCCAAGATCTTGATCAGATCCGAAGCATGTTTTGCATCTTGGTCCCCAAAGAAGGTGTAAGCTAAACCGGTTGCTCCAGCTCTTCCCGTTCTTCCGATTCTATGAACATAATCCTCTACTCCATTTGGGAAATCATAGTTCACCACCACCCTGTGAGAATCAAGGATCTCCATTAGTATACCATCTGTTTCAAACGTACTTATGATCAAAGATCATTACCTGATGTCTTTAACATCAAGTCCACGGGCAGCTACGTCGGTTGCAACAAGAACAGGAGTCCTGCCACTCCTAAACTGATTCAGCACATCATCTCGCTCTTGCTGAGACTTGTCTCCATGTATAGCAGCAGCTCCAAACGTTCGGGTCAAGTTCCTTGCGAGAGTGTCACACATCCTTTTGGTCGAACAGAAGATAATAATCTTGGAGCCTGGTTCCTGAGACCGCAAGATCTGCTCCAACCTTCTTTGTTTCTCCATCGGTGGTATGACTTCAATAGTCTGTATGTACATCAGATCTATTAATGTAACTATGTCTAACAGTATCAAAAACCAGAATAAGTAAAATCAAATCCAAACCTGAGTAATAGACTTGTTGGCCACGAGCTCATCGACGTTACCAATGTTGACTTGTGCAGGGTTAGCAAGCAGATCGGATGCGATTTTCCTGACCTCTTTAGGCCATGTGGCTGTGTACATGAGAGTTTGACGCTTAGTGGGAACCTCATTCACAATTTTCCTGATCTGAGGCTCGAACCCCATGTCCAACATTCTGTCAGCCTCGTCTAGCACAAGGTAAGACACTTGGTGAAGACTGATTCTCCTCATCTCAAGGATATCATTCAACCTCCCTGGAGTTGCAATGACAATATCAACACCTCTCTCTATTTCCTTTAGCTGAGGACCCTTTGGTGCTCCACCATACAAGCACTACACAGAAAAAATCGAAGAAAAGACTCAGTAAAACACTCAACAACTAAGCACGCTTCAGTAATTATAAGTTTAAGGACTTACTGCACAGGAGATTCTTGATGACTTCCCAAACTTCAAAGCTTCAGCTTGGATTTGCGTGGCCAGCTCCCTAGTAGGTGACAACACCAAGATCGTTGGGCCCATTCGTGAATCATTGCGTACCCGCTGGAGATGCATGAAGCCAGGAAGCAAGTAACCGAGAGTTTTTCCAGAGCCTGTTTTAGCGACGGCTACTATGTCTCGGTTTTGCATCGCAACTGGCCATGACTGAGCTTGAATTGGACTTGGAGCAGAGAATCCTGCACCGTATAACTGAAAAAAAGGATACCGTTTAGAGAAAGGAACACATAAGATAGCTGTTATTCACGGCTTATGGAGCCAGATGAAGGCATCATCCTCCCATTTGCAGGTAACAAGTTGAAACCTGCAGCAGCAGGAGGATGAATCTACTTGTGTCAAGACCCAATGGGGGGAGAAATGAATTTTTCAACATCAAAAGATTTTGCCACGAGCTTTGGGTTAAAATGAAAGCCCTTACCAAAAAATTTGGTCCACCAAAAAGGGCACTCCAAATAATTTGCAAGGACCCAAAAGAAGTGGCACAGCGTACGACATTAGCTCCTCCAAGAGCAAATATCGCACCTGGGACAAAAGAGAGTGCACGTGGCATAGTATTGTGACTCTACACAGTGTGTCTAGCCGCCAGTAATTGCTAAAATATATAATATTCTCATAGGATAGATATGGCTGGTAGGCCAAATAGCTCCCTTAATAAATCACTAAATCCAACAGACCAAAAAAAAAGCTTAAATAGTCTAGCTCTGTAGCAGACAGACAAGTATGGGAACAGAATATTGCCCACTGCCCCGACAACAAAACAGTTAAAGAACGCAGACATAATATGTCTGGGATATTAAACAAAAAAAAGCTCTTTCATAAAATGGTAAAAATAATGAATCCAACAGGAAAAAGAAGAATCAAACTAGTCTAGCTCACCAGAAGAGCAATGTGAAATTTGACATGTTACTCTCCCCCACACAAGATCAGTATACTGGTGAGGATAAAAAAACATGATATGATGGTGATACGGAAAGAAAGATGATCTCCTACCTCCCGCAGAAGCTCTGGAGGGAAACCAGTGGCTTCAAAAGACATTAACGGTGGCGGTACTTGGCCTCCCTAGCAAGAACGAAAAAAAGAATGAAAACCAGAGTCAGTAGGGCATAGACATTTATATAGTCAATGGTCAAATGAAAAGAGACAAACATGAATAAATTCCAAGGGAGACTCATGAATACTTAACAGTGACAGTAATCTCATGGCGGCGGCAATAGGCTTCTGGAGACAATTTTTCAATCCCTGCAGCAGAAGAAGGAGGCCTTGTGGCAACCAATCCACAAGATGCAGCATTCCCTGGTCCACTGGCAGCAGCATTACTCGAATTTATAGGTCCACTTCTGCTTGCCTGTCCCAAATGAAAGAGTGGCCTTTATGAAAAATTCAGACAATAAACGGTACAAATGAACCACACAAAGCACCATAAATCAACAGTACCTCACTAAACGTTGATCCAGAGTCATTCTTAGCCCCATCACTGCCCTTACTATACTTATCCTCATCTTTCCCAGAAGAAGGTTGCTGAGTCTGAACCGGAGAGCTAACGGGAGGAGCTAAACCAGAAGGGGGTCTCTCATACTGGGTAACATTGGTCTCAGGATTCCAAAAGTAGAGATACCCAGTTCGACTGTCCACAAGACCTTTCCACGGCTTAGGGAGATTAGGATCCTCAGGTGCGTAACGGATCGTCGAAGCAGTAGCTGTAGCTGCCATTTTACCCAAAAGTCCTGGAACAAGAAAAGAAAAGAAAAAAAAACCTAACAAGGTCACGATTAGCTTTCCGGACGAAAACCCTAACATGCAAAAGAACAGATTCGAGCAGGCAACAAGACAGAACACAAACGGAGACAGACAATCTACGCCACAAGCTAGGTGAAACGATGAAATGCAGCTAAAATCCCCAAACTAAATGTCGGAAAATCGGATCCGGTGGGGGTTTCAGGACGAAGAAAAAAAAAAACTGGAAAGGAAGTTTCGAGAACACTTACTGCGATTTAGCTGTCGAGAGAGAGAGACAAAGAAAGATGGAAAAAAGCAGAGACCTTTGAGTACTCTACTCTCTCACTCACTATGGAAATATACGCCACAGAGAAAGGAGAGAAACGCGTGCCGGTTCGTTTCTAAAACTTTTCACCTTTTTAAGGAAATATCTCCCTCTCTGAGCACCTGAGCGGGCTTAATCTTGGCTCTGTTTAACCTAATAATTAACTCGGCCCATATTGTTAGGCCCATATTTGTAATGACTTTTGTTACAAGGCAACGGAGATAAGGTTTGGGATCAATCTTTTAGTTGATTTTTAAAGATCTTGGTGTGCAGAGGGTGATAGATCCTATTATCTAGATTAGAATCTTAACTATTTGAGTAAATTCCTTGGCACAAGAAAGAATAAGAAGTTTGTTTTTTTTTTTTTTTAACTTTTGTGGAGAGAATAAAAATGTTATAAACGTAGGGAAAACTAATCTTTTTGCTCGTACAATTGTTTGATTTGTAATTTGTAGTTTTTGAATGCAGTATTTCTTCGTTTGGCTGTGCCAAGTGCTGGTGAGAAGTCTATTATATTCTCAAGTTTGAATCAATGATATGACTGAGTCTAAAATATACATTAGTGATTCAAGATATATAAATTACAAAGAATGGGTGTTTGTTTATGTTATTTTTTCTTTCTTATATTCAACTAGTTAAATTACAAAATCCAAGGGATACAAGAGAATATAAACTCTGATTATCTAACTTGTTCATTGACTTGATGATAACACTCTGAGGTTTCTCCAAAGATGCCTTCCACTAGCCATATCAACAAACATCCAGAACCCATTACACATCTTTCTCTTGAAACCGAGTCCTTCTTTCTCCTTGGGTTCCACTGTTGTTGAGTCTTCTGAGATGAGCTCCGGTGAGGAATCCACCGCCCTCCAAGCGAAAAATCCGGCGAGTACCACTGAGAAGAATACTAATACGAACCTCAACGGGCACATCTTCTTCACCTAATGATGGAAACAATAAGGAGATTGTATGTATTTGGAAGAGTCTAAGTTTATGAAAGTCTGAGAATAGATGAAAAGCAAACAGAAGTTGGTATCTATATTTATAGGCTTTGCATTACATCTTCTAGAAAAGGAAACGCGTATCTAAATATGTTCCTTTTATTTGTTACAAAACTATTCTTTTTCCTTTTCTTTTTAGTTGGCAAAAAAGGAAATCTATTTAAATATGTTTTTCTGATTAAAATTACGCCTTATATGTTATCTGTAGCGTATTAGAAGCTTCTTTTTATCTTTGATAAAATAGAGTTTTGGTTTTGACACCACCAAATTTAAATTTTCAAAATCTGTATAACAACAATCAAAATCACAAGTATCTAACACACGGTAACTTGGATTAAATATCCAACCTTTTTGGGACTATTGAAGTAGTTGTGACAACCCGTCCCGTGGACCCACTAGATCCCAGGTTCACAATCCTGTAGAGTATCGACCCTAATTTCTCATTTATGAAATTTTCCTAAATAGGTTATTGATGTGTTTAGCGTTCTTTGAACTCAATACCTCACCCTTTAACAACACTCTTTCAGGATGAGTTATCATCAACTGATCTACAACTCAATTGGTGACAGCTTATCATGTGGAAGGGTTGTTAAAGGGTGAGGTCTTGGGTTCGAGGAACGCCAAGTGCACCAATAACCAACCGGTGGATGTGGAGACGTTTCTTCCCACGATGAAGGATTAGGAACGATGTCTTGTAGGACTGTGAACCAGGGTCCACAGGACGGGTTGTCACAGTAGCATTATACGATAAACATTGGAGTCTTGCGAATGTTAAGTAGCCTGTGTGACCTCTTGCTTCACTACAAGGCCAAGCCATGACTACCGAAGTAGCATTATAAGAGTTGTCATCTGAATTGGTGCGGTCTTCGTTTGAACGGTGATATCTCTTGCTTGGTCTCGATCTTTCATTGTTCGCGTCTTGGTTCTCCCCAACCATACTACCAGTGTCCACTTTCAATTTCTTCACTTCGTATGTTCTAAGAAATACCTCAAACGTTCTTATTTCTGCAAACCCCAAATACATCACAAGCAAAAGAACTATATAAGAATATTGATTGAAACTTAGTGTATACAACATATTTCTAGTCCTAGCATTTGTTTCTAGTCCTAGCATTTGATTTAAGGATCCTTTTTAGCCAGAAAAAATATATTCAGATAACATGTTGACTAGAGAATGCACTTACCTACAAAATCTGATCTGTGGACTTCACAAGTCCGTTGAACTTCCTCGGTGCAAGGATAAAGAGCAGAGAACTCCATTCTCCTTCAACATCTTTGCTACAGAAGGAACAGCGAGCCAAGGCTGTGGAAAGTCTAGAAACAAAGAATTAGCCAAACCAGATAGTTTCTCAGGGAAGCCTTGTCCTTGAATATCTCTAACCTCCACGGTAACTAAACTACTGATACTCGTCTCCTCAAAATCTTCCATGTTTCAAATCTATGGAGCTTGGAGTATAATTTTAGAGAGTCTGAAGAAACTTGTGAACACTGTCAACTAATATTCTCTCTAATGTGTACCCTTTGGTCCTTCTCTTAGCAGCTTTTTCTATAGTTTTATTTTCTTGTTCTTTTGTTGAATTTATCTTAGTCATGTGAAAGCGATGTTTCTAATGTGATATTTCTCTTTTTATATCTCTACTAGAAGCTTGGACTGAGCAAAATACCGATTCGAATCGCAAAATCCGTAAATCTACGAAACAAAATAAATATAAAATGCAATATCTGTAAAAAACGAAGTAAATCACAAATACTAATACTAGTATTTTTAGGAATGGTTATTCGATCTGATTCTTTATATGCATATATATACATATATTTAAATAATTATATATATAATATATAAATATTATTTTATATAAGTTTTTCAGTATTTTATTTACTAAATTTATTATATTATTTATTAGAATTTTAAAAAGTAAATTTATTTATTTTGTAATAAAATATTATTATTTTATATTATTTCTGGATTTTTATTTATTTTTTATTTATTTTTATTTACTTTTACAAATCGAACCGGATATCTGATCAAAACTCTAAAAAAAAATCAGATATCTGGATAGCTACAGATGAAATTGAATCGGATAATTGATTATTCAGACTAAACGGATATGATCAAGAATACCTCCAAAAACCCCCGGATATCTGATTTGTACCCACCCCTATTAGAAGCTGTGTGACATATATGGATATTGTGATAATGGTATTTAAGAGCAAAGCCAAAATATTAATCTAACTATATTTTCTTCATAGATTTTTCTTTTCCGTTTTCATCACCATATTGATTTTCAGAATCCGTAGAAAAATATGTTGGTTCATCTAACTATATACTATACTTTTCATTAAACTAATCATAAAATTAATTAAAAATGCACAATTATTATTTTCCTTTATTTCCTTAGATAAAATATACGGAATTACCAAATATGACAAATATATAAGACAATTAATGATTTTAGTAATAAAGATTTGATAACAATTTGTGTCTCTTCTATCATTTTTTGTATATTTTTATATTATTAAAATAAATTAAACAATCAAATTAACTATAAAATTAAAATTTAGATTTTTTTCGTATATTGAATTTTAAAAATGACTATAAATTACTAAAACAGTTAAAATTATTATGTTAAAAAAATTTATGATCAATGGTTTAACATTTTTATTTAGCAAGATACACATGATCTCAAAACCATATGATTTAAAAGTCTCATTTAATAGATATTTAAAATAATATATATGACTATATACCATATAAGAATAAATAAATATTTTAATTTCAAAATTTGCAATTAATTTTGTAAGAACATTTAAACTTATTAAAATTTTCACATTGAAATTTTGTTATCAATGATTTTAAAAAAATATAAAAAGATATGAATGATCATAAAACCGTGATTATGAAGTCTCATTTAATAGATAGTCATATTAAATATACTATATATCTTTTAGTATCATTTAAATTTAATTATAGACAAAATAAATAAATATGATTATTTAGATTTACTTACCATAAATTGATAGTAAATAAACAAGAGTCATTTCTGTGATTTATGTATCTGTATAAATTTAATTATATACTTAATAATTAATGTTTCTCAGTTATTCAATATCTATTTTATTAATTCAGAAGTACACTTTAAAAGTACCCCTTAGTTTTTCAACTTATTTACAATGGCATGCCACTAAGACTATTAATTAAATTTCCTATTTTAATGTTTGTCTTTTTCAGCTTCATTAATGTGTTGTCTTAAAATAAAATTTAACTTCCCTTCTCTAATTAAATCAATTTCAATTTTATCTTTATTATTAAAATAGTTTCCTAATATTTCCTAAAATAATTTTAGCATTAATATGACGATTTAATAATTTCCTAAAATAATTATTTGTTATATAATTCACTTTTATTAATTCTTTACAAATCTTAAATCAACATTTTAATTTATTATATATCCATAAAATCTGAATAATTGAATTGATGTTACAAAATCTATACTTTATTTATCTATATCATGTATCTTACTAACTCATAGTTATTTATTTCGACATATTTGAAATTATCGAAATTGAATAATATATTTCATATTATTTATTTCGACATATTTGAAATTATCGAAATTGAATAATATATTTCATATATAATGTATCATTATCTATCTTTTTATTTATTTTCCGTATTCTTTATATAATACTAAATATTCGTGACACATTTGATTGTTAATAAAAATGCAAAAAAAACTTAATGTAATAAAACTAACTATTACAAATGCATCATTGGTATAAACAAAAAAAATAAAAAATAAAAAAGTAAAATAAATACCCGACCGGTCGGGCGGGTCAAGGTCTAGTATTTGTTATTACATAATGTAAAAAACTAAAAATAAGTAATAGTATATAAAATAATTTGTATATACAATGTTTATCCTGCACGATATTCATCACGTATATATTTGTAAACTATTATTATTATCAATGCAAAAAATGTATAGTAGAGTTTATAAACACCAAATATAATTATTTTTATAAATTTAGTCTTCACATGGTGCGGGTTATCAGCTAGTATATATTAAAATTTAATTGTAAATGCATTGTTTTCTACAATTAAATGTTACTGGTAACTTTAAATCAATAATAATTTTTTAAAAACAGAAATTTATTATATATTATTATTTATTAACTAATAAAAATGCATAATAGTTATTAAAAAATTATTGACAAATAAAAAAAATCAAAATATATATATTAAAAACTAAAAAGACATAAAATACCAAAAAAAATTGTAAATCTAAAAAAATACATATATAGTGTTTTGGATTTCTGAGTATTTCATCGAATCTCGAGTAGAAACCGGAAATTAACCGATAGGCTAGCCTTTCAGTTCCAGTTTTAGAGTGGATGACTCACTTCTTTTTCTTTTTCCGAACCGTTTTTTATGGTTTAGTAATTTTGTTTTTGACGAATTAATATATTATATCTGTAACTTTATATATAGTTTGGCAGTTAAAATTCGTTTGTTTCCATTGAGAAATGAGCAGATATCTCTCTTTTGCACGAGTCAAAATCAGAATTAAGCATTACTAATTATATTATCCAGGTCATTTTCGTCTCTGTAAGAAATGTTCACATTGATTCACTGTTAAAACCGAAATTAGAAAACTCTTAACCAAATGTATCCAATGAACTGTCTTCTCTTTTGTTTTTTACTAAACATTCAATTTTTCATTTTTTTCCACCAAATTATTAACTAATAATCACAGCAATGTAAAAACCATAAACTAACCAATCCCGCAGAGCCTCCTTATAAAGAGGTCATCTCTAAACTCTTCAATGTCCAAAACATACTCAAGACCACAATAAGCATTAAGCAAAATCAAAATCTCAAAGGAAAAAAAAAGGCAAATGGATCCGAACGCAAAAACAATTGTCTTTTTCGCGTTGTTCTCCCTTTATTTGTCTTTCTCAAACATTTCAGTCGCTGAAACACCTTATACATACGATCAAAATCCAGATAATGGACCAAAGAGTTGGAGCAAACTAGATCATCAATGGAAAACTTGTAACCACGGAAAACTCCAATCTCCCATCGATCTCACTAACGCAAGAGTCAGCCGTGTTCATGATGAAACATGGAAAATACACCACAAACCAGCCGAGGCTGTAATTATGAGCCGAGGACACGACATTATGGTAAGACTGTTTAAGTTTTTTTTCTTAACTATATTATTATTATTACATTAAACATGCATGATAGTTTCTAATAATAATAATGAAACAAACAAAGGTATCATGGAAAGGAGATGCTGGAAAGATGATGATACATCGTACAGAGTTTAAGTTGGTGCAGTGTCATTGGCATTCACCGTCTGAGCATACCGTTAACGGAACTCGGTTTGTGTTTTCATGTCTTCCTCTCTTTAACTAATGGGTCTTCTTCACAATGTTAAAGGAATTAATTTCATTTGTAAATGTGTTACAGTTATGATATGGAGCTTCACATGGTTCACACCAGTGCAAAGGGCCAAAACGCAGTGATTGCAGTTCTTTATAAAATAGGGAGACCTAATGAATTTCTCACAGCGGTATAATATCAGTATCTATTATATATTTGAAGATCGTGTATTTCATAACCTTGCTACGTGTTATATTTTACTTTAAATGCAGCTACAAAATGAAATAAAAACAGTGGGGAAAGAAGAGAAGAAAATAGGAATCATGGATCCAAGAACTATTGGGTTTCATACCGACAAATTCTATAGATACGTTGGTTCTCTCACTGCTCCTCCATGCACTGAAGGTGTTATTTGGACCGTCATCGAAAGGGTATATTTAAAAAAATGTTATTCGTAGATAGATTTCTACACATACTAATCTTTTTTTCTTCGTTACAAATGCATTTTGGTAATTTTAAATAAGAAACTGTGTTTGTAATTAATGTAGGTAAACACAGTATCAATGGAGCAACTTGCAGCTTTGAGAGACGCCGTTGATGATGTAAGTGCTTGGAATGATCGGTCGCTAATTTGATTTCCTTAGCTGGTATTAATTTAATCTATTACTAATCATTTAATTAATTGAAATAGGGATTTGAGAGAAATTCAAGACCGATTCAAGACACAAATGGAAGATCGGTTTGGTTATACGAAACAAATGTTTGAGTTGTTGGATATTGAACTATTTTGTAAGCTCCTGACTGTATCGATTCATGTATTATGTTTTGAGTTTTTTTGGGAATTTTACCAGATCTGAGATTAAAAGCATCGAGTCGCAAATATTGAAATACAAAATACCGAAAGTTACGCAGTTTTTAATCATTCACTCAGATATATTACCAAGAATTTGAGATAATCTCACGTCAAAAAGGGTCTATCATGACAAAAGCGCGTCCAGAGTTTGATTCACAGTTTTGGATCACTAGTGTAACTGGCTCTTCTTGTCTTTACATCATGAGATTAATAACATAATTAACCTTTACTTATGTCGCATAAATCGCATTTTAGAACATTGAATCGAGAACAACTAACTATGTGGGAAACCTCGGGATCGTCTCTTTTAAAGCTTTGGTTTATATATTTATGTTCATCTTAACCAAATTTGTACTTTTTAAAAATTATCCCTGAACCCTGGACTCTGTTAAAAACAGTTGGTTTTGAGACTCATTGGCTTCCATAAAAAAATGAACTACAAGGAAAAACATTACAAGAGACTATGAAATTATTTATGTTACAGAAAATTATAGGGGTTAAACTTGCAGTAGTGATTCTGTTTGTATTCTTGACTAATCTTGCATATTTCTCTACATACTAATGTAATGGTTGAGAAAATGGAGGTTGGCAATGGACAACGATGTACGATCTGGAAGTGGAGATGTTAATAAATTTATAATTAAATTCATAATGTTAAGATGACAATTTTTTTCTGATACAAAAATGTATATAGTTATTAATTTATAAATGTATATAGTTATTAAAATAAATCTATAAAATTAATAATGTTAAGATGAAAATATTTTAGTAATGTATATAGTTATTAATTTACAGTTATCTAAGCTATAATATGTTTTATTATAAAAAAATTCATGATTTATATAAGAATTAAATTTGTTTTCAGATTATAATATGATATTTTTGTGTTCGTATCAAAATATTTAAATTTGTACAAGAATTTCAAAATAAACTATATTGTAGATAAAAACAAATAGTATAATGTTTTAATGTGTGCATAAATTTTATGAATATCAATTATTAGTTAGAATTAGGTATTCCGTCCATGTGGGCATGAAAATCTATCGAATAATAGTATAGACAAGTGATCGAAAATCACGATAGTAAGAATTATGCAAAATCTTAAAATATATATTTAAATTATAAAAATAATTCTTATATATATTGTGTTGTTACCAGAAAAATATATTTTAATAAAAAGTAAAAAATTCAAAAACAGAAAACACATAACTAAATATACCACAAAAGTGATTACTGAGCTCACACACTAGAAGGAGAGAAACGCGTGCCCGGTTCGTTTTCTAAACTTTTCACTTTTTAAGGAAATATCTCTCTCAACACCTGAACGGGCTTTATTTTGTTTTAGCCTAATAATTAACTCGGCCCAATAAAGTTAGGCCCATATATGTTAGCCCTACTTTGTAATGACTTTTGTTACAAGGCAACATAAATAGGGTCTGGGATCAATCTTTTTTAGTTGATTTTTAAAGATCTTGGTGTGCAAAGGGTGAAAGATCCTATTATCTAGATTAGAATCTTAATTATGAGTAAAGTCCTTGGCACAAGAAGAATAAGAAGTAAAGTTTACTTTTTTTTGTTTTTCTTACTTTTATGGAGAGAATAAAAATGTTATAAACGTAGGGACAAAACTAATCATTTTGCTCATACAGTTGTTTGATTTGTAATTTGTAGTTTTTGAATGTAGTATTGGGCTGTGCCAAATGTTGGTGAGAAGTCTGTTATATATTATCGAATTTGAATCAATGATATGACTGAGTCTAAGTATACATTAGTGATTCAAGATATGTGAATTACAAAGAACGGGTTCGTTTATGTTTTCTTTCTTCTTATATTCAACTAGTTAAATTACAAAATCCAGGGGATACAATAGAATAAACTCTGATTATCTAACTTGTTCATTATCTTGATAACTCCTTGAGATTTCTCCAAAGATGCCTTCCACTAGCCATATCAACGAACATCCAGAACCCATTACCCATCTTTCTCTTGAAACCGAGTCCTTCTTTCTCCTTGGCTTCCACTGTTGTCGAGTCTTCTGAGATGAGCTCCGGTGAGGAATCCACCGCCCTCCATGCGAAATATCCGGCGAGTACCACTGAGAAGAACACTAATACGAACCTCAACGGGCACATCTTCTTCACCTGATGGATACAATAAGGAGGTTGTTGTATTTGGTTTGAGTCTAAGTTTATAAAAGTCTGAGAATAGATGAAAGCAAACAGAAGTTGGTATCTATATTTATAGGCTTTGCATTACATCTTCTAGAAAAGGAAACGCGTATCTAAATATGTTCCTTTTATTCGTTACAAATCTAGTCTTTTCCTTTTCTTTTTAGTTGGCAAAAAAGGAAATCTATTTGAATATGTGCTTCTGATTAAAATTACACCTTATCTGTCGCGTATTAGAAGCTTCTATTTATCTTTAGTAAATAGAGTTCTTGGTTTTCACACTACCAAATTTACATTTTCAAAATCTGTATAACAATCAAAATCACAATAATTTTTTTTTCTAAAACAGCAACATCATAATAAATTCACAAAGTGTCTAACACATGATAACTTGTACTATTATATATCCAACCTTTTAGACTAAGATATAGACACTGGAGTTTTGCGAACGTTAAGTAGCCCGTGTGACCTCTTGCCTCACTACAAGGCGGAGCCATTACTACTGAAGTAGCGTTATAAGAGTTGTCATGTGAAATCGTGTCGTCTTCGTTTGAACGGTGTTTTCTCTTGCTTGGTCTCGATTCTTCATTGTCCGCGTCTTGGTTCTCCCCAATCATACTACCAGTGTCCACTTTCAATTCATTCACTTCGTATGTTCTGAGAAGCACCTCAAACGTTCTTATTTCTGCGTACCCCAAACACATCACAAGCAAAAAAGCATATATAAGAATATTGATTGAAACTTAGTGTATACAACATGTTTCTAGTCCTAGGATTTGATTTAAGGATCCTTTCCAGGCAGAAAAAATATATTCGGATAATGTGTTGACTAGAGAATGTACTTACGGATAAAATATGATCTGAGGACTTCACAAGTCCGTTGAACTTGCTCAATGCAAGGTGAGAAAGAGCAGAGAACTCCATCCTCCTTCAACATCTTCGCTGCAGAAGGAACTGCGAGCCAAGGCTGTGGAAGGTCTAGAAACACCGAATCAGCCAAACCAGATAGTTTCTCAGGGAACCCTTGTCCTTGAATATCTCTAACCTCCACGGTTACTAAACTACTGATACCCGTCTTCTCAAAGTCTTCCCTGTTCCAAAGAAGGATGTATAAAGAATAGAACTATAAGAGGAGACATCTACATCATTACAGAAAAGTCTCTATACCTTGCACAGACAGCTCGTTGCTCTTGGAAATCGAAAGAATACACATGTCCAGTTGGTGCCACAGCTCGAGCCAGCGAAGTGGAAAGCGAACCACTTCCAGTGCCAGATTCAAGAACTATACAGCCAGGGACGACTTCTAGATACATTAAAACAAAGCTGATATCCGCAATGTAAAGAATCTGAGTCCTGTGGCTTAAAACAAGCGTCCATAGCTCGGGAGTGGGAGCCAAGAGGTATACAAATTTACCCTTGTTGCTGAACACTTTGGTCCCTAACGGCTTCCCTATCCAGTCCGAGTGTTTATAGACTCCAAAACGGTTCTGAAGCACACCGTCTTTGATTACTTTAACTGGTTTCATCACATCATTCCTTTCGTAGACTATAACTAAGTCGCCTTCTTCAATATATCTTTTGAAAGACAAGGCCTTCTTTGACTCGGTTGGTAACATGTTGAGATTCTGAAAATTCAGAAACATACATTGATAATGAATTAGCTGCACTGAAGAAACACAGTTTAATGTCTTTATTTCATTTCAACTAAGATGAAAGCTAGCTTCCAGCACTTTCTCGACTCTAAATCCACCTTTACACGAATCCAAAAACTCTAGCCGGTTAAGTAAACTGGAACCAAACTCAATAACCAGACAAAAGTGGCGTATTTTACAAGAAAAAGAAGCAGAGAATAACACCACGTCAGCGAACACGACATACATATACTCACCGATGAAAATCAAGAAGAAAACGCTTAGAACTTGAGCTTACAGTGGAGTTTTTTTGTGAAATCTGACCAGACAAGAGAAAAGACTTTAGTAGGGTTTTCGGTTTCCTTATTACAAATCAAACCGGAACAGATTACAGATTTTTGTTAAATCGAATCGGCCCGGTTTACAATTTAAATGGGCTTTTTCATAAGTTTTACTTGCGGGGTCACTAAACTCACTCCATTGAGTTCACCAACGTAGTTGAGCTAATGATCTTTAGTTTGAGAATGGAGAAGAAAGCATTGCAGGTGAAATGTGCTAAGCCTTACTACCAAGAAAGAAATCCCTGTGATGGCTTTGGTTGAGGACGAGGAGGTTTAGTGGTAATTGATTAGTGTAAAACTGTGTGTTTGTTTGTTTGGTAATTAATTACATAACCGGACTTAACCAAACTCAAGTCCTGGAATCAGAATTGATTGGATTTGGTATATATGGTTTGATAACGTATGAACTTATGAAGTTATGAGAGATGCGTGACGTATCATCTTCCTTGCCCCATTTATGCAAAAATACAAAAGTACAAATATCAAGGTAACGAGATTTAAACAACACTAAAGATAGTAATAACACACTCCAGTAGTTTTTATTTTTGTATATCATGTTTTCTTTCTTTTTAAAAAACACATATAACGTGCTTTAATTGAAGAAACTGATGTTGTAAGGTAGATTAATTCTAGCCACACTATTATCACGATATTTGTTGAATATAATGATTATCAGGGGGTCATGGAGTTAGCGCGTTATCGACAGTCATGGAGCCATCTCAACGCAACACCGAAACGTCGCCGTTTCAATATTCCACAATCCCGGTGGATTCCAGCGGCCGAGCAACCGTTTTCCGACCGTTCTCTCTTTCCTCCCCGCACTCACGCGCCTTTCACCTAGCGTGGCTCTCACTCTTCTCATGCTTCTTCTCCACCTTCTCCATCCCTCCCCTGATCCCGGTCATCTCCTCTGACCTCCGCCTCTCCGCCTCCGCCGTATCCGCCGCCGCAATCGCCTCCTTCGCCGGCTCTATCTTCTCCCGCCTCGCAATGGGTCCACTCTGCGATCTCATCGGCCCACGCACTTCCTCCGCGATCCTCTCCATCCTCACCGCTCCCGCCATCCTCTCCACCGCATTCGTCTCCTCTCCCGCTTCCTTCGTCCTCGTCCGCTTCTTCGTCGGCTTCTCGCTGGCTAACTTCGTCTCTAATCAGTACTGGATGTCCTCCATGTTCTCCGGCAACGTCGTTGGTCTCGCCAACGGCGTCTCGGCCGGTTGGGCTAACGTCGGTGCAGGTCTCTCTCAGCTCCTCATGCCTCTTCTCTACACTACCATCGCCGGATTCCTCCCACGCTCCGTCTCTTGGCGCGTGTCGTTCGTGTTCCCCGCCGTTTTCCAGGTGATCACCGCCGTACTCGTTCTCATCTACGGCCAAGACACTCCCGACGGTAACAGAAAGGCCTCCAAAGACAGAACTCCAGTAGAAGAAGGAGAGCATTCCGGTTTTGTCCGAATCCTTCTCGACGGACTTGGAAACTACAGAGCGTGGATCCTAGCGCTTCTGTACGGTTACTCGTTCGGCGTCGAGCTCACGACGGACAACATGATCGCCGGATACTTCTACGAGCGATTCGGCGTGAACCTAGAGGCGGCGGGAACGATCGCGGCGACTTTCGCGATGTCGAACGTTGCGTCGCGACCGGCGGGAGGGAGGCTTTCGGATTTGCTGGGGGAAAGATTCGGGATGAGAGGGAGGCTCTGCGGACTGTGGGCGGTGCACTCGGTGGCTGGGTTGCTGTGCGTGTTACTCGGACGAGTCAACTCGCTCTGGGGCTCGATCGCCGTCATGTGGGTCTTCTCTATATTCGTTCAAGCTGCTTCTGGTCTCATCTTTGGCGTCATCCCCTTCGTCTCCACGAAGTTAGTGTCACTGTTCGATTTTAAATTTTTAAGTTTCAGTATTAATTAATTGATTTTTTTTCCCGGTGACAGATCTTTAGGAGTAGTGGCGGGAATGACGGGAAGTGGCGGCACGGTAGGTGCGGTGGTGACACAGTATTTGTTGTTTTCCGGCGATGATGTTAGAAAGCAAAGAAGCATTTCACTTATGGGGTTAATGACTTTTCTCGCGTCTCTTTCTGTCACGCTTATTTACTTTCCGCGGTGGGGTGGAATATTTTGTGGTCCATCATCGTCACCTTCCGAATCCGATGATTCTTCCCAGCGGCTACTTGGAGACGAGGAAGAAAACGACGATAAGGTGGTGATTAGTGGTAGACTACGTCCCGTCTGTTGATTACCGCAGACCCGTAATAAAAACTTGTCAAGTGTATGTTTTACAAAAAAAAAACTTGTCAAGTGTATGTTTTACAAAAAACTTGTCAAGTGTATGTTTTACAAAAAACTTGTCAAGTGTATGTTTTACAAAAAACTTGTCAAGTGTATGTTTTACAAAAAACTTGTCAAGTGTATGTTTTACAAAAAACTTGTCAAGTGTATGTTTTACAAAAAACTTGTCAAGTGTATACATGTAATAGCTGAGTT